>CM021108.1:505035624-505228520 GCA_007115665.2 Sequoiadendron giganteum | reverse complement strand
ATATGTAATTGCAATTCAATATTGTTCCAGGTTTACAATTTGGTTCCATTTGCAAAACATTTATAACATGCTCAATGAGTAAAATAATCAAGATGAATCATAAGGTATACCACATGTATATGCACATGCATAAAGGAATATTTATGCATGTCACGTAAATGCCAAGAAATAAATAGATTTTGAATAATGTGTATACATTATGAAGAATTAAATAAGATTTCCCTTTCATAATGGTTTATCTCCATATTCAGTAAGAAAAAGAAAAGAAAAAAGAACATCTCTTCAGTCAGATTAAATTACCATCAATTTTCAATGTAGACACGAATGAAAAAATTTGTTTCATAGTCACTTTTCTTTCATTTAGGACTAAGAACAGTTTAAATGAAACCTAGTTGATATACTTCTTCCACAAAGACAATATTAAAAGATACAATATACTTTCATTATGTTTCAACATAAGGGTCCATGCTTGTAAAAATATCCATTTGATTTTACTGACAACAAAATTTACACCCTGTCCATCAAAGAGCCACTACTCAAGGGTACCGATACAAATATTATCATCCATTGATTACATGGTATCAATGCCTTGGGGTTTATAACATCAATCGATATCTATCAGGCCACGGGTTCATCCCATAATAATATAGATCACCCAAATACATATGGAAATCAACATAACAAAACTGAGGCTATGACTCAGTTAATAACAAGATATCAATAGTGATCAGATGTGTATCTATAATCATGTGTATATATACATATACATATACATATATATATATACATATACATATACATATACATACCCATGCTCATCAATCAATGTTTTCAACTTTCACGGCTTGAGAAGCATGTTGCAGGTATCACAAAGTTAAGATACATCGAACTTGGTATCGATAATTCCACCTCTCACTTAACAGTGTTTGGTGAGATTTTAATAAATAAATCAAAAGTGATTTAAACATCGCTTGACCCTTGCAAGATGCAAGGCATGCATTGCCACCCTAACTCATCGTTAGGTGGATCTCAACATATTGTGCTTGGCACATTCATATGAGATATAAAACATTAAGATCAACTTGGTTAGTTGCCTACAGGCTTTGGTAATCATACAGGTCGATAATAATATAACAAGGAAATATTCAATGGTCGATCATATGGCCACTACCATGTAGGTTTAACATTCATACGGGTATAAATACCCGCCTTGGGCATGAAGCCCGCTTGCCTTCACAGGAATTAACAATAATTACAAAGCCAACTCGGCCCCAAAAGGGCTTTACATAAATCAACAAGAAGGAAACATAATAACTCAAATGTCAAAATGCATGTTAAGGTATACATAATACAGTTATGTTTCTATCTTTTAAAGGATAAGAAACTCATTCAAAAAAGAGAGGAAACTAAATGAAAAAAAATCAAATACCTCAAACGTAGCTTGCTCAATGATTTCTCCTTAAATTTCTCGTCGTTCTCTCTACCTTCTACTTTTTCCTTCCTTTTTGCTAGATTTTTTTCAATTCCCCTTACCATGATGGATTCCTTGCTAATTTTGGTGAGATTGGGGTCTTAATTCACTGTCATTTGTTTTATTATTTTGGTCGCCTACTCACTCCATTTTGAGTGTTAACCAAATATTTTTTCCATGAGTGGGGATCAGCCCCTATCCCATTTATGGTGGAAGTTACAGATTTTCAAATCCTACGATTCCATTATTCTTATGAATAATTTATTTTAATTTGAGGAAAGCATTCATATATTTATATATGGGTATATGTATATATATATATATATATCTTAGTATATGCATACATATATATATATATGAATTCATATATTTGCACATACACACTCAAATTGTCTCCATGAATTCATATACATACATTCAAGAATGAAATAACTTGTCATATAATAACTGTGTTTGATGAATTGAATTTCTTATTCAATTTTTGTTGAATATAATGTTGAAATAGACATGGTATGTCAAGAATACACTAATTTGTTTTTGTTTCACTAATTTATAATTCTCATACCGAGTATGATAAAATTCATCAAATTTTCAAGCATATGCATATGTCATGTTTCTACAGTGGTGTGTGAGATTCTAGATTCTATTCTTGCTTATCGTGGTCATTTGACTAAGTGTGCCTACCTTAATCAAGTTATTGTCCTTCAATATGCTCCTGCACACACATTCTTCCACTTGTCCACTTATTAGTAACCTTTATCTAATAATATCATTAAATAATTTCTTAAATCATAAAATTTCATGTAATTTCCGTTTTCAAAATTTTGTCATTACGTTTATCAAATCCATAAAAAAATGATAAATTTCATTTTCCAGATTTTCCAATTTTCTCAATATTTAAAATGCAACAATGAAATCGAGATATGAAACATCTTCAGACATTCACATAGTTTTAAATTGTGCCTTCAAATTCTATAACTTAGCTTGTTTGATCTTGTCATCTCCTTCATAAATACTTTCAAGCTTATCCCAAACATCTTTAATAATCTTAAGATTCATAACTTTAACCAATTCAAAATTTGAAAGACTATTCATCAAAATATATCTTGCCTTACCATTTACTTCATGTGCCTTGATCTCATCACTTTTGCTTGGACCATTTGGAGTTGCAACATATTGATTCTTTATTTCTTTTTCAATTTCAAATCCATGCGTTGCCAAATATCCTTCCATCTTTGTCTTCCAGAATGCATAGTTTGCTCCATCAAATCTAGGGCAATCAATTTTCTTCACCATCCTAGATCTACCTTAAGTAGTTAAGCTCTTCTCGAAGGAACCTTTCTCTTATACCAATTGTTGAATAAACAAGACAATTGAGAGGGGGGTGAATCAATTGTAGCAAATTAAAACATCAAAACCCTCAATAGTAATCAGATCCACATGCATTCATTAAACCCTTATTTTGTTAAAGTGATTAAACATGAAATGTAGATAACAAAAATTGAAATAACAACACCATACACAAGAGAACACCATATTTATGTGGAAAAACCAATGAGGGAAAAACCATAGTGAGGATTAGCTCACAACATAAGTAATAGCAAAACTAGTACAAGGGATCACTACCAAAATAAGACACATTGTCCAAAAAAGGCTCACAACTAGGGCTCACTACCACAGAAAAACACAAGAAGATAGAAGAGAAATGTTGCACAAATAAATTCTCAATGAAACAAGGAATCCACCACAAATGATCCAACACTTTCGTAGCCTTGTATGAAATATTTCAGACACCTTCAACTCACTGCCTTCAAGAATCCAACACTTGAATTTTTCACTACTCTGCTCAAATTCACATCACTTGCATCGATCTCGCATCTATCTTATCTCTCTCTTTGATTTCAACACAACATTACTCTTATTTATATCAACCTCAACCTCAAAAACCTTCTCCAAGGTCAGCAACTATTCATTACACTTACAAATTCAAATTAGGTTGGCACCTAAACATTCCCGTGATGGATAGGAATGAAGGCGACCCATATGAATCCTTAATTAGGACCCTAATAGATCCCAACACATCTCAGCACACTTTAACAAGCTTCACATGTAGTGCTAACACAAGGTCGGCCAATACCCATGCTAAACACCATAAACATTAAGTACATGCTTCCTTAAATCAATCCAAAACTTTCAAACAACAAAATTCACTTGAACATGATCTAGAATAAACCTCGAATCACCTGAGATCCAACAAATACTTCATCCAAACTCACAACATAGAAATAATTCAACCCAGAACATCCGATAAACCTTATTCACACACTGACGCATGAAACACACACTGTATTGTACCAAATCAAGCGAAACCTTGAAATTTGAAAGATACAAACATTATAAGAAAATTCCTAAATCCGCACAACCTAAAGCCAAACTGTAGAGAAATATGGAGAAAATAAATTTCTCCCAATCCATAGAAAACATCACTTAAAAAACTGATTCACACACTAGTAAAAATATCTCACTATGTACAATGATCCAAAAACCTAATTTCTGAATATAGCAACCTCTAACAAACTCAAACAACATATAAGATTTGCACAAGAATAGAATTGACACAAAAGAAATTTGAAGCACATCCCGAAGCACATTATGAACACTTGCACAATATTGTTTTCTTTGTTTATCAAATTTTCTCAAAAGCACTTGGAAATCAAGTACTAGAGGCATCATCTCAGCTCATTACTTTGTTCTAACTCATCTTCAAACACTGCAACAAAAATATAGCTCCATGTACTCACAATACTTCCTCAATATCTCAACTACACATGCATAACCTATTTTCCTCTTTTCCACATTTTTCTCAATATCCTCGACATCCTCATCATGCAACAACACATAGTTGACATCAATGACAACACCAACTTATAGATCTCCTATTGACATCAATGAGAACACATCCATACTTGTAACAAAGATAGGATGTCATTGAATCTAGGGGATGCACTAGCCCCTGAGATTTAAGATCCTATGGAAAGACTACATGAGGACAAAGGAACACATGTATGAAATGAAATGTAGCATGAAAAACATGAAGCATACATAATGAAGAAATACAACATAAAAATAATGCAAAGATTAACATGACATAAAGTGGCATGCAAACACAATGTAAATAATGAGACATAATCAAAATAAAAAAACATGTGTTAGTACTAAAATGATTCAAGTCGATAAGGCAAAGATACCTCAATCTTAAATTTGTCTCAAATACCAAACATCATCCATCAAATGTGTTATAAAAAATAGTGCTTTCATAAGGATGTTAAATCACTCATGAACACATGGCTCCACTAGAAAACAACATGTGTTATGCTAGGTGGTCATGTAAAAATTCTCAAATTCATGAGTCAGCAACCTGCACTATGCTAAATCTATGGACTATATTGTGAATCATGCTTTAAGGAGTGCACAAAATTTTAAAGTCACAAGGGATGAAAATCACATGAGGGGGTTTAAAAATTTTAACTTCACATGGGACAAATTGATAACCATGCCTCAGGGGGCATTATTAACAACACCACCTCTAAAGGGTTATGTCAATAAGTTAAATCTCACAAGAAGTCTATGGAATGGATAGGGGTAATATGCGCCCCCTTAAAATATAACATACTTGCTATGTTGGTATTTTAATGAAAATAAGGGGAAGAGGGTATCCTTGAAAGCAATACACACCTCCCAGAAATAATTATCCTTGCCCCCAAGTGTAGAGGCAAGGACAACCACACTAGATAATATCATGTTGCTACCATGGAAAATATGGTATAGTTGCACTTAAGATTGTACCACCGCAAATTCCAATGAGGAAACATATTGTTAGAATTGTGAAAAGGGGGAGCCATAGGATCAAACAACAAACAAAGACACCTTCCACACAAGAGATCTTCAAACAAAGAATTACTATATTCCTCAATAAGAAAAATCTATAGAATGAACTTCAAGAATCTTCAAGGGAAATAAGAGTCCTCAAAGGTTAAGAGTTCAAGAGAAGAAGTGAAATCTCCAGAGACAATACAATGAGGGTTGAGTGTTATATAGGAGCAACCCTAAATGGTAAAGGGATTATATCAAGACATGTGTCAACATCAAATGCGATGACACAAAATGATCTAATAATAGCTCACTTTAGTTAACATAAAAAAACACTTAGTTAACTAAATAAAGAGCTCCTAAGTTTAGCTTAAGTGTATGAGAATAAATTAGACTAATAATTAATTACAAATTAATTAATCATTATCTAATGCATGATTAATCTAACACCCCCCTTAAGATGAACTTAGGGAGTAGCTAAAAACCCTAAAAATAATACATGATGGGTCTCGACAAACAAGGCCTAGTGAGGTACCCATGTATAAATAAAAGAATCTCTCAAAACTGGAGAAAGGAGAAAACCATAGTGGGAGAAAAATCCTCTCCAGAAGAGAGAAAGGAAAATGAAGGACTAAAAAATCCTCCAAATCAAGGTGTGAAGGACTGAGAAGCCTCCAACCAAACAATTTCCTAAAAAAGAGGAACATGTAGAACATAATTGGAGCACAAAGAAGTTGTAGACTGTTGTCAAAAAATGAATGATATAGTGTTGAAATGAAGAACCTCTAGAAATAGGAATGCGAGTGTCCATATGGTAAATGATCCATCTCATTGAAATGCAATGATAAGTAGTTGTTGATGTATGTTGCATTCGGCTAGTACATAGGAACAAGACTCCAGACTAGTATAAAGGACTTGCAGACTGAAGTGCACAACTCTAGGGCAATATACAAGGATCTGATGAGATTCACTATCTTAAAGCAAGATACACAAAGATTTAGACTTTACATATTTCAAAAATACACTTTGCTAACTGAGGCATTAGAGCACATCTGATCTATCTTCCACACACTTTTCGCACTACTTTTGCATGATCTTGAATACATTCCTCACTCTCGCCCTTTGCAACTAATTTGATCTTTCATTTATATGCACCGCAAGATCATAAAATATCAATTAGCTCGACCAATAATCTCAACAAGTCGGCCACAAAAACATAGTGCAATTCTATCTAGGAGATAGAGAGGACCAAAAAAAACCTTATTACATTATCCAATGTGATCCCAAATCACACACACATTGACACACATCAACTCAAGTCAACAAGGAAACGTGTAGCACACCACTAGTCGACCTAAAACACACTTGCAACTAAATTTTACTCAATACGGTTCTCAACAAGATAGGTCACCACCCAAATATATCTTAATACAACCTCAAAGGTAGGGGCAAACCCTCAAGCATACGACACGAGCAAAATAACAAGCCCTATCGGGCAGATATCCACAAAATTCCCAGAAGACCAACTCAAACACAATGCAACACCAAAAAAAATCACTGATGTGTGGATCACAAAGGAATGTTCCATGAACATCCATGAACATCCAAAAACACTCCCAAATAATTCTTTCATACTGTCAATGCCACCAACAATTATTGCAAACTAAACAAGAGCATAACACTTCATCCCATAAACATAAAATGCACAACCATGAGATATAACATTAATAGATCAACTTGCGGACCACATCAACACATGAAATTTGAACTAAGACACTACATAGACACTGAAAGGACATTCACCAAGCTACAAGAGCAAATACATCAATGTGGATAAATACAAAGCATTTTTCATACCAGTCCAAACAACCAAAAATACTGCCAAACTACTGCAATCAACAAAAACCTCTTTAGCAACACTGGTGACCTAAAAGATAGGAGTGCAACATCCACAAATCAAAAACATTGAATCCCAAACCAAAAGACCATATCTCCAACAATGGAGGAATACAAAGCATTTTCCCAAATAGTCTTTACAACAACTTCTTGAAACAAAAACCTTCAACAACTTGCAAAAGTCAGAACTTTCTTGCAACAACGCATACTTCCTTGGGAACAACAAGAGATAGCATACAACATACTATAGACCATCAAAAAAAATTCTCCACTATCAACATTACTTCTAATCCTCATCTTAATGCTTCTAATCCTCATCTTAATATATCATGATATTATCATTGCTGACAACAACCATACTCAATACAACTTTACATGACATCAACCTAGAGGCATGCCATCCAACCATGAACATTACTAACATCATCATTCATCAATGACATCCCAAATTGAATTTTGTCAGCAATGACAACCAATGCCAAACAACAACTAAGTGTTGAAATCACAATAATCTCCTCAAGTGTTGACAACCAATGCAACCTCACTAGGTGTTGACATCAATGACAACCAATGCCAACAAGGTAGAAGTGACTGCTCCCAAAGTATGAATCCATGTTCTTCCCAAGAGGATATTATATGGTAATGGTCATGGTATAACATATACCAAGGTGGGTACATTAACGGGTCCCAACCTCAAAGGCAAGATTATTGTGCCTAAGGGTTGTCAATTGACATTATTGAATCCACGAATGTACAAAGAAGCATCAAGGAAAGTTGAGTCAATTTTGATTTTAGGCAACAAATCAATGCTACATATGTTGAGTACATAATTGGTATCAACAAGAGCATGCCTAATGCCAATATTATTAATGTAGGATTATTATCATTAAAGGATTCGCTTGCTTCTGTACTTTTGGAGGCATGAGTTCATGTGGATGGAATATAATATTCAACAAATCTGCATGAATATGATCTATCAATGCATTAACATCTATCGACCTAGTAGAAGAAGGCAAGAGGATCTTTGGAAAGGCATCCTGAAGCATACCTTAGTAAACCAGAGTAGTTTGAAGCAAATCCCAAAGTGAGATCTTGGCTGGAGTAACACAAAGTTGCTCGACAAGATCATACTCACTAGGTGGCTTAACTGTAGGTTTAGGTGCTTGAGGAAGGCTCTGTTGATTAATATTTTGTTGGTTCCTTTTAGTATTATAGGTATGGGCTACCGCTCTATAAGAGGGAGCCTTAGATTGTATAAATCTCATGTAAAGGTTTGGCGTGTCACTTTCGATAAGAACCCCGCGAATAAAATGAATTCTTTTAGGAGATGGGCTAGTCGGGGTCATGTAAATGACCGGTCTCTTAGGCCTTTGAGGGGCAACAAAGACTACAACCAAATTTACTGACTCTTCGACTAATGAAGGAGAAGATTTTGATGAAGAAGTTTGTTTATCAGATTTTCGAGTAGAAGGAGATGCCTCTAAGAAACCATCAAGGGCATCATCCAACATATCAAAATGTTGTTTAAAG
The DNA here is from genome assembly GCA_007115665.2 of Sequoiadendron giganteum. NCBI lineage: Eukaryota > Viridiplantae > Streptophyta > Pinopsida > Cupressales > Cupressaceae > Sequoiadendron > Sequoiadendron giganteum. The sequence continues at coordinate 505,219,753 of CM021108.1, read as the reverse complement.
AATGCATTATTAAAATCATAAAAAATTTAAAGAAAAAAATCTGACATGATTTCATTCATGTCAAGTTCACCAAAATGTAAATGAGGGGATTCACTACCCTCAAGATGACAGGGTCCTAAGGAGAAAATAGCTCCTAATTACCTCAAGGATCAAAGCTTAGGTGACGAGATAAAGAATGAAAAGTATTTGCACAACTTAATCAAATAAATGTTAGACTACTAAAAATTTCTTAATAATAGGAACTAATAACAAAATTAAAATTTCTAGTATACGAGAATAGAAAGTACATAAATAATAAATTTTACCCTCAAAAGGATTAAGCCTCAGCCAAGAATGATAGTGCATCGCGGGGACGTTTGCACCTCACGTTGTCATCTCTAATGAAATAAAGAATAAGAGCCTCACATCTGAAATATCTAGCTTGTCAAATTCATACATTTGCACAAAAACATAGAGGAAAAAATGTTGGGAGTTGTTTCAAGGTTTGCCTCAGTCAAACCCTCATTTTTGGTGTTTCCACCTCCATGGACAACCAAATAGATATAGATAGATAAAAATGCATGAAATGTAAAGACATGTGATAGAAACAAACCCCAGAAAGGAGGAGAATCCCTATCATGATTATAAAAATGTGTAATAGAAACAAACCCTGCAAAGGAGGAGAACCCCTATTACGAATAAAGTAGATGAGATCAAATAGACAAAATAACAAGAGAGCATGCCAATAACATGTGGCTCCCCTCTTGGCTTAATAGACATGATAAGTTTGTGTGCAAGAGAGCCTTGATTGTTGCTTGAGAGAAATCTAGCAGAGCTTCGCTATGGAAGCGAGAGAGAGTAGGGTAGAATGAAGAAGATAGAGTAGAATGAGAGAAAGAGCGAAATAGAATAAGAGAGTGAAAATGAATGAGATTGAGAGTGGAAAGTGGAGTTTTGTGAGGTTGCATGCGCGGGAGGAGTCATTACATCCGTGTTCTTGCCACAATGATACGTGTCATAGGCAAAGGATGCAAAAATATTCTCATTGAGTCTCTGAAAGTTCGGGGATGTTAGCGCCTCGTGGTGACGTCCACGCATTGCGCAAGTGTAATACTCAAAACTTCACACAAGTGAAGTATTCAAGCTATTAGTGTTTCATCGTTGTCGCCTTTGAAGTTGGAATTGTGAAATTATAACTTATAGGTTTTTGTCATAAATGTAGCGGGCTAGATGCGCAAGTGTGAAATTGCCATGAGTTGCAATTTTACGACACTACATGGTGAAAGAAAAAACAAAACAATCCCATTTGAATATGATTTGATATTCAATGATTTAAGTCAAGTATAACATTGATTTGAGACAAGATACCCAATTCCATGGCACGTGGTGGTAAAGGCAATTAAAAACATAGTGCATACTTGTCAGATGGCCACATGCAACAACATATGGTTTGTGAGCGTAAATATTCAATTCCATGACATGTGGTGCTAAAGGCAATGGAAAGCATAGTGCATATTTGTCCGATGACCACAGGAAACACACATATACTTTGTGAGGTAAATATTTTTTATAGAGATTTGTATGTATGCCATCATCACTAGTTTGTAACTATATATTTTTTCTTTTTAAGTATTCTTTTTTGATATTATTCATACATCTTTTTAAAAATATCTATTAGAATGATTGTTAAAAAAAACTCATGACAGCACCAACTTCTATAAATTCCAGAAAATATTTTAAGCTTATTTATCACTACAAAATTCATAAGACCACTCACTTTAAAATACTATTAAAAAAAATCAGCTACCCCTTTTTAACCCCCTACATGGAACCGCAGCCTATTACAAAGGTCTCTTTTGAAGTAGCCCCTCAAGTGCATCAGTTCTTATTTACACATAATCAAGACAAACAGAAGCCCAGACAATAGAAATATATATAGAGTGAATATCATGGCGGGCAATGGTGATGAAGATTTGGCGGCCATACTGAAGCCTTTTAACGATCGAGCTACAGAAGCCGAGGTTTTTATGTGTCAAACCCTACTGTATTTTTTGCTAGTTATATGTGCAAGAATTCCTTCTGACCTGTTTGTTATGTCCATCCCTAAAATTCTCAGCCTCGAGGCAAACCCTTCGAACATGTTACAACAAACAGTCTGTAAAAGAAATGGTCTAAAGTAGATAAAGTAAAAATGGTTTGTTTAGTCCGAAGAGGATGCACCCATAAAAATATGGGGTTTCCAAAGCAGAGCCCTGTGTTCAAATCCTTAGGAGAAGTTGTGAAGTGTTGAAATTCCATAAAGCACCACAGCCAACTTGTTGGGCATGGAGTAACACAATGGACAAGGCCAGATTTAAGTCTGTGGTGAATTTCGTAGAAGTGATAACCACATACGTCTGAAAAAAATGTTTTTGTGACGTATTGAAATATCTTGGGCCAGGAAAGTTGTAATGAATTTCGTAACACAATGGATGTCTAGACATGCTCTGAACCCTGTTGATTTAAATTAGCCATGGAATCCTTAACAATGTCTGGTAAATCTTGGGTGAGGTGCGGGTTAAGCTTGGGCTGCATACTACTGTGTGATGGAGCTTAGAATGCGTTTTTAATATTTAATCCTAGATCACCCTGGTATATACCTTTTATCATCATGCCACAACCTTGCCACATGTACCCTGAAATTATGGTGTCCATAATTGTGGTGAAGAGATTTGAACTTGGATTTTGCTTTTATAGGTGTTGCTATCGTTGCTCTATTTCCATGTCCACGGGAAACACTGAAACCGGGTAAGTCGCGTGAATTTAAGGTGACTTAGTCATTAGACCACAGTCCCAGGACCTCCTTTTTTGTGTTAATGCTGTTAGATCCTCTCCGTTTTTGTATTACTCACTCTTGTCTTGCACTCTTTTAATGCCGGGGAACTGGGTCATTAAGCCAACTCTGAGCAGTTTCGTTTTCTGCAAAGTTCACATGGGACCTCACCCAGCCTCATTCAGGTGCGGTCTGTATTCCTATGGACATCAACGCAGGTGATAAGTATTGTTATGGCAATAGCTCTGCCTTGCTACTATATTATTGTCTACTGGACAACGCGTTGTCGGCCATTTCATTGGCACCATGTAGACATAATTTTCATTTAGATGACTAAACTGTAATCCGAATGTCTCTTGTGTGAGATTTAGGTCTTTGGCTGCCAAAGTAAAATTGTTGGTTTTTTTTTTTTTTCCCTTAATCTAAATAGTTTATATTTTCCTACCTTCGATTACTTTTGAAACTGAATACAAAAACTTGATTGTTTTTAAATCTTTTGAAGAAGACACTGTCTTCTTTTTTCGCTTGGTTAATCTTGGATGAGATTATGAGTTGCCTTAGTGCAATGTGGGATAAGCTTGGACCACGTTCTTAAGATTTTCATTTTAAACTTGGTCAATACTCAAATGACCACTGTTAAAATTGAGTCATGTTGGAATGAATTTTTGGAATACACACCATTCATTTTACTCCAGATGATCATGTCCGCTAGGGCTATGGATTGCCATATTGTGGTGAGGAGATATTAGCTACTCCATTCAAGTGTCTTTGGGAATTTTGGGGAGTTTAGGGGTCGTTTACAGACTCTGGTGTATGTCTCCAGCTGCTGGGTCGGAATATTGACTAAAATGCACATTTAATCTCAGGAAACAGAAGGACCGTTGATCATTAGAAGTATAAATATTTATGTTTTGTTATGACATTTAGCTTTTGACATGCAGGAGCGCTTGGCAAAACTAGAAGCTGCATTGGGAAGAAATAAAGGTATGAAGGTTGCAATGTTTTCAAATCCAACTTAATTGTCATACCCTAATGTTTACTGAAGCTTGGATTTACACCAGGAAACTCCGTAATGGGACAAGAGGAGTTGCTGACAAGTTTATCAGAGCTCCAGTCTAAGTTGGAGAAAGCTAGATTAGAGCAAATTTCTGAAAAGGAGAAGGTATAATGTTGATTCCTTGTTCTGTACTGTTTGCATGGATTCCTCAGAAAGTTTATTTTTTGTTCTAAGTGAAAGCAATCAAGAGTACACATTTAATTACTGAATCTGCAGTCTGAGGCCAACAGATAAAAATGGCTTGATTTGCAGTCTAGTTTTGTTCCTATAATGAATCATTAAATGTAATGCTATTTTTTTAAACAGGCTCTAAAAGAACAGGAGAAACTGGAAACAGAAAATGCCAAGCTAAAATATCAAATCACTCATCTTTTGCGGTCTCTAAAAGAAGCAGATGCAAAATTGGCAATGGCATCTTAAAGGTTGTATCTGTTGGTGCTTATAGAGGATGATATGAAAATATTCTATTAGTATGCCTATTCAAATTCTCAAACAGGCCAGATCAGACAAGCTTGTAACAAATATATTCATGTTAGCAGCTATTTATACACAGTTTATTTGGTTAATATCTGGTAAAAATGTTCAATATGTAGTTTTTCTGGAATTATACATGAATGATTTTCGTTTAGCCTATTTCATTCTAAGCTATGAATTATTGTAACGCTTTATGTTAGTCATTCAATGCCACACTAATATACAGAGTGTCGTCACTCAGTATATATGCTTCATCATTCTAGTCTGAACCGAGTTGTCTTTCTTGATTTTGTGAATCTATTGTGTACTATGTCTGGATGCTTCTAACATGGACTGGTTTCCCAACCACTTGCAAGGTTTAGGTATTTTACATTGCAGCTAAAATACCTCTTACCTATTATCAAAATTTATTTTAATCATGATATTTCAAATTTTGTCCTCTAGGTATTTATTGACTCAGAAAGTAACCTATTAACTCCTTTATTGCAATCTCTCTTTGAAAGGTTGTTGTTATAGTTCTTCATCCAAAAGTGAAGACTTGATACTCTTGTGTGGCTACCATGGAATGTGCTGGTACATGATAGAGATTTATGGCTTGGGATTAAATGCTGTACTTTTTTTTGCTACTATACCCAGGTTAGGCACCTAGGAGCCACAAAAAGGAGTGTTAATGAACTCGGATTACTGGATACCACAGAGGTCAACAGATCCATCAATATTCAACAGTATTTCAATACATTCTTAGAGAGAAATCCACTCTTTGTTCTAAACCAGAATAAGGGCATCTATTATCAAACAAAATTGATACAAAAGACCTTCCATTGAGCCACCATGTATACTCAAATACATCATCCAAATACCACTAGGCTAATAACTGAAACCATCCCATTATTGTAAACCACCTTTTGAAATATATATACGTCCTTGTTTAACCAAAAACTGACCGTCAATCACTATGTAAGATATTGACTGACAGAATATACTGTAGACTAACCGCTATACCAAAAAACCAGTCATAAAAAAGATTGAGTCCACGCTGAAGCATAATATCATGGCAGAGTGGGGAGGCAAATTATATAGGCCATCCTGCTACTCCTTGGAGCATTTACATGTTTTGCAACCATCTTCACGAACCAGGAGGGAATCAACCACCTGCAGATTCTCAAACATCTCATCACAGCAGCAAACAGGCATATTGAAGCTGGCCTCAGAAAATAAATTCACCGCCAGTCCCTTCGCCCAATTCTGTCACCACCTGGCGAAGACAACACACATTCTCACTCATCCCATGAAAATGCCAACATGGCAGTTGAAAAAAGCTTTAGTCTAGTTCTCAATACCACTAATGTCATCATGAAGAAGATATACTCCAACAACGGAAGATAACAGCATTGCACAACTTAGAGTATATGCTGTATCGAAGGCATTACATTTACCAGCCAATTGTTTAGGGTCTAGGTTCTAGAAGTATCCTCGCCATTGCAGCTCTAATCCCAACACCAAGAGAACGATCCACTTGGCCAATTCCCAAATTCTCATAACCCATAATCTCAAATGCGGGTTCCCTATCTCTTTTTCCAAGAATACAGAGAAATTATCTAGCACAAAGAAGCAGAAATCTGCAAAAAAGCCCAATTAAGCCCGAGGAAATGGGCTGATTTTTTCCCCCAAAAAATTTGGATTTTTGAAAAAATCGTTGACTGCAATGGTCAACATTTTTTCGCATTTTAAACCAAAAAATCATGGAAAAAATCGCACTGATTTTCCCACGAAATAAACCCTATTTTTGCAACAAAACCCTATTTACTTTGCCCGCACAACGTTTTCAGGCATGTTTTGGACACAATTTCTAGACTCATTTTGGCTGCTTGCGATTTCAAGCACCCGCGATTTCTGCTACAGATAGGCATTTCATGCGACTACATTTCTTTGAGGTATTCTGTAAAACAGTTCCCTCCCTTGTGTATGCGCCCTTGTCTATGCGTCCACATTTTGCACACATTTACCAGATCGTTTCCAACTATAGTATCTGACAAAAGTCTCCCTGTTATTATGCTTTGACAAGCAAATGCATAGACAAGGCAGCGAACTATTTGATAAAATGCCTCAAAGAAGGTCATATCAAGCAGTTCATTGCCTTGTCTATGCATTTGGTTGTCTATTTTATCAAACAGACCACATTTCCTGAGGCATTTTATAAAACAGTTCACTGCTTTGTGTATGCATTTGCTTGTCTATTTTATCAAACAGACCACATGTCTTTGAGGCATTTTATCAAACAGTTCACTGCCTTGTCTATGCTACCACATTTTTTTATACAACAAATATCTATTTTCTACAATTCATTAGTTAAACTCTTTATTTTATTTGCTCTCTATATCTCTATGCTGTGGAATTGCCTTTAAATTTCAAAAAAAATAGTTCTTAGTCTTTTGACTTTTGTTATACAATTTTTTACATTGTTTTAAAATCCGATTTTTTTTCCCGATTTTCTTCTAATCTTTTTCCGATTTTTTCAAAAAATCTTATAATACTTTTAGTTTGCCGATTTTTTCCCCCAAAAGATTTTTGCTGCTATGAACTAGCATATCCTCTCCATGCCCTCTGTCTTCATGTCTACACTTCTTACCAGATCTACCATACTTCTCTAACAACTTTCTTTTCCCCTTCCCAAGCTTCATGGAAGCAGCCATGTATACAGACAACACACCAAAGTATAGGCACTCAGACCAGAAATTGTCACCAAACGCAATGACCAGGGAAATTATTTGGCATGTTGAATGGCTGATTATTGAGTTATGTTGGCCAGAATTGAGTCCATGAGAATGATGTGAATGATGAAACAAGATGATTAGGTTCTAGATCTTAAAATCAATTGATATGAAACCTAAAAATCCCATGAATAGGTGCAGAGTGTACCAGATTTATGTACTAATCATGTTTAAAAGAATTTATTGATGGGAATCACTTGTAATCGTCTGCTTTATTGTAATTATTTGCATGATACAAATAATTGAATGTACGCTGGGTCCGGTTCATGAGAACCTCACTGACTGCATGTAAGTTAAGACTGGCTCGGGTGAATTGCATTTAACTAGAATCTCACTGACTGCGTGTAAGTTAGACTGGCTTAGGTGGACTGCATTTAACTAGAATCTCATTTAAAGTTAGACTGGCTGAGGTGGATTACATTTAACTAGAACCTCATTGAAGTTAGAATGACATCCTCAGCTAGACTACGCTTAGGTGGATTCTAGTTTGACCATTTGGATGGCACCTAAAGAAAAGTGTACGGTAAGTATTGGCCATAATTTTGCTATTCTCTCCAAATCAAAGTGTTCCTCAACATGTCTGAGAGAACATAACCTTCTGCTGACAGCTGGACTTTTTATTTTATATACAGAGGTGCCTGCTCTTTGTGCTATCATGCCTTTCAGTTTCTGCAACTGGTGTTACCAGTCTGCTTTGTTGCTCACAGCAGATACTTGTGCCCCAAGTTCAGACATGTGTGGGCCCAAACATTACTATTGGATCTCCTCCAAAGTGCATTCTCGGTCGTCCTTTCCATCGTCTCAGGTTTAGATTGGTTCTCTCTATTCAATGGTACATTTGCCAATGTTTATTGTAGTTTTTAAAGATCTATCTCTAAACCATAATTTGGATCAAGTTAGTAATTTAAAGGGCAATACACTTATTGAGGAACTTAATGTATAATAAGCAGTAAATGAACTAAACTCAAACACAATAAGATGGACGAATGCTACAGCGTTGAACAAAGTAGATTTTTATTTCAATTGATAGATTTGCACAAACTTTGTAGGGAAGGCGTATGCCTTCTACTCTGACTACATGCTTCAAATACAATTCAATATATATCTTTTTTCATACAATAAACTAAAAACTCATTTAAAATAGTATAATAGACTTCTTAGTTAAAACTGTAGTTTTCACACTTGGCAGTGTTGAAAATGAAATTGTCATTGATGTCAAAGGCGATATCAAAGGAGAACTGATCGCTTCAGATTGCATTATTTCAAGGTGATAAAATACATGTTTATAATTCCTGAGTGCTGGCCAACCTTCCTCCACCTTGGTGCTCGCTTTGCAAGTTGCAAGATAATAATAAAAATAATACTTATATTGTTGGTCGACCTCTTCTTTGGTGCCTTTCTTGGGTGAATTTAATAGTTAAAATAAATTTTATAATGTCAAATCTTGGCTGACCTCCTTTTGGTGAAGTTCATGATTTGGATATAAATACACGTTATTTTGGAGGTTAAAAATTAAGTTTTTCAATGCAAAAGCATTCCTTTTAAGAGCAAAAATTAGGAGAAGAAGAGTAGATTCACCCGCTCGCCTCCCAACCACCCTTCTCCCTTCTCTCTCGGTATAAGTGTGCTTATTAATTGGTATTAGAGTTGGTTCCTGCAAAGTATAACTTAATCGCTAGAAGGAAGATCTTAAGAGCACACATGGCTTGCCAAGAAGGATTCTCCTCCTACAGGGCTCCATTGTTTGATGTAGTAAACTATGCCTTCTAGAGCGTAAGGATGTGCATCCACTTAATGGATCTTGGATTTGATATTTGGTAATCAGTAGTGGATGATTTTATTGCTCCATCTCCACCAACAGATCAGGTTGGAAAGAAAGCAAATGACAACAATGCAAAAACCATGAATGCAATTTTGTGTAGACTATTGGAATCAGAATTTGTTGAAGTGATGCATTGTGCATCGATGAAAGAAATGTGGGACAAACTTCAAAAGACCTATGAAGAAGATGACAAGGTTAAGAAAGCCAGGCTCCAAACTCATAGAAGGCAAATCGAGACCTTGAAGATGAAAGATGAGGAGAACATATGTAAGGTTCAAAAATTTCACTTACTAAATATAACTCTTAATTGCCAAAATAATTTAATAGAATAAAATTAATTATAAAAGGTGCAGAGGAATAATTAAATTACTTTCATCACCAAATTCAAATGTATTAACATACATCAATGAATCAAAGTATATCAAAACAAGGTTGTACCTTCATTAGTTTTAGCCATGTAGGCTTACACATGAATTATCATCTCAACAATACATTTAAATTCAAATATTGTAATGCAAAATTAAGGAAATAGCAAAATCATAAATGCAACCACAAAAAATCATAACACAAAGATTTTCATGAGTAGAAAACCCTCATAGGGATGAAAACCACTTGTAAAAGTCTCACTGGTTTAATGAAATGTTTCACTGGTAGGGCCTTACTGGCTACAAAATCTCAATGGTTACATGATGCCTCGCAAGCAATGATCATACCGTCTCACTGACATGACCATTCATTACACATTTTTGGATATTACAATTATCGCACTTAACAAGGAACATATTGAAGTTCTTTTACAAGTCACATAAATTTACAACATTTTCAAGTTTCACCAATGCATCATCCTTGCTTATGAAATTAAGGTAATGCCAACACTATCATGAATCGCTCCCAAGTATTTGCAAATAAGACAATTCTACTTCCAATGACCTCTCAAATATCACACAAGTACACTGAAAAACATAACTAATCACATAAAGCTTCATGAAAGCAATCCTAACCCCGCTAGAATGCACACATGCCTATGCAATTATAACCAAAGTGTTTACTTATAAATTCATTGATTCATAGAGGGTTCAACAATAAGAAAATAAAACTATAAAAGAGTTAAGAAGGTATAGCTCATGTATGTATGTGAATACATATATAAGCTAGTGAATATATGAGTATACATTCTTATAAAATCCATAACTCAATTTAATTTACAAGAAAGATTTTTTAAAATGAATTTGATATAAGTAGAATACACTATAAAAAAGGCCTTAAACATTTTACTATGTTTCAATAGCAACAAAATATATAAATGTACATAACTTGTATTTAATATCTACACTTCCAATTTATGGCTAATATGTATTGTATTATGCCAAGAAAGATTCTAATCAATGGTCTAAGTTTTGTATTGATTATTCATTAAAGAAGGGTTTTTAAATATGATTTACAAGGATTGTTCGGATCCATAATTATGCCCTTACAAGGCTATACATTCTTACCATCTACCAAAATCGGGTTGAAAGGATTCATAATATAACATCGAAAGATCTTATTCCAATATACCCTCTTTATATTACTTCATTATGAACACAATGCAACTTTTAAAATGGTAAAAAGTAGTAATCAACAACAACATCAAAGTTCAATCATTTACACATTCAAGCATTCTTTCAAAAAAACGCCTTATATTCCCAAGTTTGCTGTTTGATTCAAAAAGGCAATTTCCGCATCAAGTTTATATTTCATCATGGACTCATTTAAGTCATTCTTTTTCACAACAACAAATAAAAGCAAATAAATGCACATGCTCCTTTCTACTTGCTTACAAAGTATCCAATATTTCCAATTTAAATGATTTAGACTAATACAAAAATTAAATCAAGCTAATACATAAATATACACATTTAAACAAAAATATTTATTATTGCAAGTTAGATTTCAACATCTATTATTTTCAAGTTTTAAATCTTGCTCTCACACTTAAATAGATATATATAAACTTTCTATATATATATAAATAGATACACAACATGATCCATAAAATTATACACACACATATATATATACACATGCAATTTATCATTAAATTTTCAGCTCCATCATGATTGGTAAACAACAATAGAGACCTATAATTATTTGAAATATGCATATATATACATTCAGATGCGATTGTTAAAAGCGAAATGAACAGAATCGAAAGGCATAGAAGAGATCCAAGTTTACATAGTAGTGTTAAATTTCAATTAAAAGATCATACAAATCTGGAGCCAATAAGTTTAGTTTCTAAAAGGGCAATTTACAATACTAGAAAATAAACAACATTCCATCAATTTATTGGAGATAAATTTGTAATCTTGGAAGGGAATTCAATTTACAACAACAAAGTATAAATAAATATATATAAATATAATATGTATTTATATATGTGTATTTATATAAATATATGCATAATTTTATATAAAAAGATTAGGAAGAACATAGATTTTGTACAGCCACAATGTTGAATTTCACACCGTAATTAAAATATTGAACACTTATTGTGCAATCTTGCAATTGTTATTCAAAAAAGGTTTCAAAAGGGATAAGTAAATCTTTTCACATGCATTTATAAGTTTTCACATAGGATTTAAAAACCTGGGAATTGTTTTCCTGAAGATTTTCTTCTTCTAGTTTCTCTTTCCTCTCCTATATCTCTTCCTTTTAGTTTCTCTTTCCTCTCCTATATCTCTTCCTTTTATCCACCGTTCTTGATTTACTGTGCCTCAAATACCCTCTTTCGGGCATCCATTTTTAGTTATATTTTGCAATCAATCAAGAAAGATTATGAAAACAATTGTGTGAATTTATTTCCATGCACGATATTTATCCTTGATAAATAATAATAAAGAAATTCTATTTTAACTGCAACTAAGTACTTATCCTCAGTAAATAGTTAGGAAATACCATTTTTAAATTGCAAAAGAAATATTTATCCTAAATAAATAATAAAGAAATATCATTTAATTGCAAATTAAATATTTATTCCAAATAAATAATAAGGAAATATCATTCAATTGCAATTTAAAATAATTATTTTAAATAACAAAGCATTATCATTGACTTGCAAAATAAAATCTATAATTAAATTATAATAAATTCATTTTGTTTCATTGCACTTTTGTTCCACTACTAATTAATTTAATTAAACATTCAGAAGTGTGAACAATATAATCATTCAACTAAATTAAATACCAAATGCATCAAAATAGTATTATTGAATTGTAAATTACTTATTGAAAATAGGGGTCGGGACAACATAGTAGCCTATATACTTCACATGGATGAAATTGTTCACTATCAAAGGTCTTGGAGACAAGGTTGAGGATGCAATAATTGTGCAAAAAGTATTAAAGTCTCTTCCTTTGAGATTTGATGCCAAAGTCTTTGCTATTGTAGAAATGAAAGATTTAGATACCCTAATAATGGATGAGCTGAATGGGATCCTCAATGCATATGAGATGAGGACCGAAAAGGAGAAGACATCTAAATGAGAGGTAGCCTTCAAAGCTTCAAAGAAGATGAAGAATAAAGAACTTGAACCAACAGATAGCTCCAATGTCAAATTTGATGGAAAGGAAGCCCACTTTGTGAGAAAGCTCAAGAAAGGATGTGACAAATACAAAGGTAAGTTACCCTTCAAATGTTTTAATTGTTGTAAAATAAGTCATTTTGTTGCTAAATGTCCACAAGTAGAAGATGATAATAGCGATGATGAAGATGACCATCACATAAAGATGGAAAGAAAACATCATCAATACAAAAAGAGTTATAAACAAGGCAAACATAAGAGGAAGAAAACTTTTGTAAGCACAAGAAGAGCCTCTACACCAAAGGATATAGTAGTTCATCTAAGGAGAGTGATGAAAGCATCTCTGACAATGATAGAGAAGAAACTCTATGACAATAGAAGCAAAGAGTGACATGTTGGAAGATAAAGACAAAGGAAAAGAGAAGATGGATTTAGAAGAGGAAGAAATTGTTGAATAGAAGCAAAGAGTGACATGTTGGAAGATGAAGACAAAGGAAAGGAGAAGATGGATTTAGAAGAGGAAGAAATTGTTGAAATGGGTGGAGAAGTGGATCTTGAAGAACTCATTTGTGCCTTGAGTGAAATAAAGAAGCTTAAGAAAAATAATTTGAAGCAAAATTTGCAACTGCAGAAATACAAAGAAAAGGATCATGATTCAAGAGAAAAAGGTGTCGCAAAGCCTTGAAGAAGCATAAAATACTATTATTAGCCTAAAGATTCAACTTGAAGAGGCAAAAACGGTAAAAGAGGAAGTGAGATTTCAACTAAATACAAAAGTAGAGAACTGTGAAAGGCTTGAATATGAAATTGTTTCCTTGAGAAAGGGACTAGAAAATGCAACTACCCAATTAAATAGAAGCATGAAGTTTGAAAAGGGCACCAAAATACTCGAGGACATTATCAATGCCCAAAGGTCACCATTCATCAAGACTGGTCTTGTCTTTGAGTAAAATTAGATGACAACCAAAGAAATTTCAAGTTATAAGGCTATACAATTACCAAAGAAAATAAATGAAGAAAAGTCTAAAGGTTGTGTTGATGAACTTAAAAGCTCTATCAATAGTGAAAGCACCAAGAAGGAAGTGATATCTCACAGAAGACCAACATCCCTTACAAGGACAACAAGGACATTTAGAAGATCGGTCCCTCCAAGGTAGACCCACGTGACCATGTTTCCTTTGGTTATTATTTTTTCTGCAATCAGTTTGGTCATAAAACAATAGATTATAGGATATGTACAACAAATGATTTTGAGTTCTTAAAGAGAAATTATAATTCATTTGCTCCTTTAATGGATTTCAAAGTTATGTGCTATAAGTTCAACAACTAGAAGTGGTTTTGTGGAACCACTTAAACAAAACAAGATGGATACTATGGCTAAACAAAAGGAGGAAAAATCAAAAGTATGGAAAAAGAAACAGTCCAATGAGAAGAGGAGAGATTCATGCTTGTGCAAACAACCTTTAATACCCAAAATGAAGGAAATCAATGGTATATTGATAGTGGATGCTCAATACATATGATAGGGGAGTAGAGCAAGTTTCTTTCTTTGAAGGAAGTGAATGGAGATCTGGTAAATTTTGGAGAAAATGCTACATCAAGGATAATAAGAGTGGATGAAGAAAGACATAAAAAGGAGAAAGTTCAAGCAAATGATCACCTAGAAGACTCAAGTTGTAAGGAAGAAGAATGTGAAGACTCAAGCTATAAGGAAGACAAAGAAGTTGGCAAAGGAGTAGGACGAAGAGATATAAAGATACCATCTAATTTTTTTAAAGCATCATTCAAAAAATTTGATTCTTGGTGATATAGATACCGGGATACAAATTAGAAGATTAGCAAGTGCATCAAACATGCAATTTTTTCCTTGTTATCTAAAATAGAGCCCATAATATTTGCAGAAGCAAGCGAAGACAAATATTGGATTGGGGATATGAAAAAAATGTTGAACCAAATTGAATAGAATGAGACTTGGAAACTTGCCCCAATGCCAAAGGAAAAAAATGTGATTAGCACCAAGGAGGTTTTTAGGAACAAATTGAATGAAGATGGAAAAGTGGTGAGAAATAAAGAAAAGTTAGTTTGTAAAGGGTATGCTCAAGTTGAAGGTATTGATTTTGAAGAAACTTTTGCTTTTGTTGCATGACTAGAAGCTATTAGAATTTTCTTGTCATTTGCTTGTCTACTCTAACAAGTTCTCTCTCTTTGCATCCATCCCATTATTCTATAATACTTTTGGTACACACAAAATATGTTAGAATCAAATAGGGCTTAGGGGAAAATCCTCTCTAATGAGCATTTCACCCTCATATTTGACAAATATCTTCTAAATTATACCCACTAGCACTAAAGGGGAGGGAGACCCAAATTCGTACATGAATGTGTATACAACAATAGTTAAGGAACTTGTTTGGGATAAATTTGTGGATAGAATATTTTTAAAGACCCTAGAATGCATTGTTTTGGATTGGTACTATCTCCTTGAAGTATCTATACACTCTTTTTGGTAAATCATCAATGAGCTTGTTGTAGCATTTTATATGAACAAGCTCGTAAGGATGGAAATTCAAGAATTCCTAAGCATGAAGTAGTATGCTAATGAGTCTATATCACACTTCATCACATGTTGGAGGTAAGTCCTATATTCATCAAAAAGTGTGCCTAGCATGAATCATTGAAAACTATGTGACCTCTTTATACATGCCCACAATAGAGATACAAGAGAGGAATTTTAGAAGTTGCCTTGTAAATACTATGAAGAGGCCTTGGAAATTGTGTTAAGGATTAAGCAAGCCACCACTAACAGTGGGTGAAAAGCCTATGGAGCAAGTGGAAGAGTTATTACCTAAAGTGTGACCACATAGAGTAGTGAAAAATGTGGAAACAACCCATCCACTATAGAAATTCTAAGAAAACAAACATAATGCAACAACAAAGAGTTTCAAATGCACTCCCTATGAAAACTAACAATAATAAGGGATACAATAATATATATGGTTAAAGGAATTATGTTAATTAGAGCAACCAAAATATAAATGCCATTGATTACCCTTGAAACAACAACTATTACCAAACAGATAATCAACAAGGAGATTGTCACTATGAAAACAATAGATATGAACCATACCATCATACTTATGAGCCCAACAATTTTTGTTTGTTTGAAAAAATAAAAATCCATAGCATAAAGTCATGTTAAGAGTACAACATGTTTATCTCAAGGATTCGTTAGGATGAATAATGTTTATTCATAGGAATGCTCGTCAACCCAAAAGAAATCACACCCAATAGAAACAGTAATCAATAGACACCTATTGCCCCACAAAATGCAAACATGAGGATCTTTTCAAATCCTTTTCCTACTCACTACAACAATAAGTCTAACACACATAACACCATTCCTTAGGATCAACAAACATGTCCCACTTTGATTAGCCCAAAAAACCAAGGTAATTGGGTCCAAAGGAAGAAACCAAAATGTTGGGCTTAATGGAATTAGTGCATAATAAAGAGAACAAAGATCCCAAAACATAAAAGGAACAAAATTCCATGGGAGGGCCATTTCAGTGGTAAACCCCATGCCCTCTTATATTGGTCCTCATGATCTCATCAAAGATCTCAAGAAAAAATAGGTTAAAAACTCCTTTAATAATCTTCTCAAGAATTCAATCACATCATGTAGCCCTATTATAAGCAATTGGGTTAAAATAGCTCAACCACATAACTATACCCTAGAAGAATAAATAAACCAAGTAGATTTGCATATGAACCCACCAAATGTGGAGCTTCATGATCTTAGTTTATTTTTTATTTTAAAAAAAATCCATCAAAGGTTGAGCTAATGAGAAGAGAAGATCTTGCCCTATATTTGGAAATCTAGATCTACGACACATGCATCAAGATAATATTGACAGATGATGGAGCTACTATGAATATTGTGTGATTTTCCCTCCTCAAAAGAATGGGTTATGCCCATACAAACATCACTGCCTCTAGGTATATGCTATAAGGGTACAACAACTTGAGGCCTACCACCATCAAGAAGATAACTTTCCCAATCTCCTTAGGACCCAAAATGATCTTAAAACTATGTTCTACATTATCGACAAGGACATGGAGACAACTTGTTGTTATGAAGACCTTGGAAGATAAGTCAAAGGTATTCCCTCAGACTTTATTTCAAGAGGTTCCCTTCCTTCGTCGAGGGAAAATCTATGCCAAAAAAGGAATCTAGATCCATTTAGCATGGTGAAAGTTGAAACAACAAGAAAGAGGATAGGCATCCCAATAGATTATGAATTGTTAGCAAATAACATTGTGATACCAAATCCCACCCTTTAGTCTCATGTTTGATAAAGAAAGAAGAAAATACAAGAATCAAAATTATAAAAAAAAGGGAATCTTCAAATATGTCAACTAAACTGATTATAAAAATTATAGAGTTGTTAGAAAAAGATGACCCCATTCAATTTTCCTAAGATATTTGTACAATCAATAGTATGGACATAGAGATCTTAATAGATGCAAAGGAACATGAAGTAAGCTCATGACAATTATAAGATCTTGGCCTCCTCTAAGATGGGTTACCCCAATGCACCAAGTCTAGTTTGAAATACTCAGTATTGTAAGTGATGTCCAAAGAATGAATCCTAGCACCTTCATAGATGTTGAAGAAGAGTTGTTAGAAGGCTATACTCCCCTAACACCGCCTAAACAAACAAATTATAGATGTCTTGGAAACTTGCTTGTTTTAGGGTTAGGGTTGGCCAAACAAACACCCTAAGATGGGGTTCTCTTGGCTAATCACCTGCATTCACAAAATGAGTAATATTCCCACATATGCACATGTTCATTAGCATTAATATCTAAGCATCCATATATATATGCAATCATTAAAACACATGAGGCTGGCATGGATGGATCCTCCTAAAGTCCTTGGCTAAGTTCAAGGGGTTGTAACCTACAACCTTCCCCTCTAGGAGGCTTGTAACTACTTTCTCCACCCATGACATCTCCTCAAAAAACACGACCTACTAGGGGAAGCTAGCGGAGCTTATAAGTGGCCTAGGCCTACCACCCCTCCATGGCCACATCAAATCTTAGGTGGGACCCCCACCCCTCCATGGACCAACTCGTGCCTTGGGACTAGGCAAAACCTTAAGTGGACTTGTCACTCCTCCATGACCCATCCCTACCTTGGGTTCTAGGGGCATAATTGAGTGGGGTTTTTAGGCACCACTTTTCTCGGGCACTTCCTCCCTAGTAGGCTTACAAGCACTTGGAAGACAATCTTTGCTGACATACAATGCATACATTTATGGATTCATGATAATTTATCCCATAGATCATTATAAATGCAATAATCATAATGCAAGAATTATAATCTAAATGATATCAAAGAGTTTGAATATTAGTAACTAAAGTAAGCATAATTATTATATATCCACAACACAGTTAGTGAAACACATAAATATATTTGTAGCATAAGAAACAACATATGGAATACACAGTAGCGAGGAGGCAGGGCAAGGCCCTTGGCATAGGGCAGAATGGAGTTTGCAGCGGTTCATGGAGGTAAGCCATAGTATGGATCCAAGATTGGGTGTTTGAAGCAAAGGGAATTTGCAGCTAAATTTAGTGTTTGGTTCCCTTAGTTTGTGTTTTGAAGTCTGACTGGGTCTGCATTTGGTCAGAAAGATTGGTTTAGATTTGTCATAACTTCTGGTTGGCCTCTAAGGGTTATGCACCATATAACATGGCAGAAAGCTTGCAGAATATAGTTTGAAACTAAAGAATCAGTGTTGTTGGAACGTTATTAAATTTGAACATGGATCGCTAGAATATTAAGTGGCTAGGTGAATATATTCTCACCTGTTTTTCTGGGTCAAATATGCTTTTCTGATGCTACGTCCTTCAATCGTTCCTCTCTCTCAAACCGAATCTCATTCTTCCTTTTCTAGATGATGAAGCAATGCACCTCCTCTTGTTAGACATGACCTTTGTCATAGAGGTGCGATTAAAGGAAGTCTTTATTTGTTTAGATAATCGATCTATGGGTTAGTGTTAATTTCCAACTAACTAATAAATCATTTAATTGATTTCTTTTAACCATATTTATATATAAAATATATATATGCTCTTATGATTTATATAAAACATGAAAGGCACAAACAATTTATTGATTTTTTTCCCTTCTCATATGTTCGATCCTTAATTATATAGGGGGATATGACAGTCCTCCCTCCTTACATTTCTTTCCCTCAAGCAACTTGAGGTTTGGGTGGTTGAAAATTTCCTCACTCTCCCATGTAGCATCTTCTTCAGGTAGGCTTTTCCATTTTATCAAGAACTTCGGGATACTCTTATTCCTTAGTCTCTTCTCCCTCATATTGAGGACTGCTTCAGGTTTGAGGATCAATTTACCTTCATCATCTAGTGGAGGTAACTCCGCACAGGGGGTCACTTGTTGGTCCAATACTTTCTTCAAACTGGATACATGCAAAATGTTATGGATGTGGTTGTCCATAGGCCACCTCACCAATCCTTTTTGAAATCTTGTAACGCCCATAAAACCAGGGCCTAATTTTCTATGTTCCATTAGACTTGAGGGATGATTGCTTATACAGTTGTAACCGTTAAAACACTAGATCTCCAACCTCAAAGGTTCTCTCAATGTGGTTACTATTTGTGTACATCTTTTGATGATTCTGGCCTTGGTGTAAATTGTCCTTAAGGGTGTTCAAGATGTTCATGCTTTCTTGCACAAAGTCCTTAGCTCGAGGCACTTGGCTTTCTTGGGTAATCAGACTCCCAAAAGTGGTGGGTTCATATCCATATAGTGCTTTGAATGGACTCATTTGCATGGACATGTGGTGTGTTGTGTTGTAACAATATTTTCTTAGATGCAACCACTTGGCCCATGCACTTTGTTGACTAGTGACAATTCCTTAAGTAGCCTTCTATCCATTTGTTGACGATTTCAGTTTGACCATCCGTCTAGGGATGATAACTAGTGCTTGGTGTGAGACTAGTCTCGGACAATCAAAGAAAGTTGCCAAAATTGGCTCATGAATCGGCTATCCTGATCAATGACAATATTTCTTGGGAGACCATGGAGCCTAAAGATTTCTTTGGAGAATACTTCTGCTACTTGGGGTGCCCTATAATTCATGGATATGGTGAAGAAATGGCCATACTTGGTGAGGCAATCAATGACCATGTATATGCAATTTTCCCTTGAGTCTTGGGCAACTCGGTGATAAAATCCATAGAGATACTTTCCCACTTTTGGCTGGTAATGGGCAAGGGTTGTAGAAGGCCTACTGGATGGATTTGTTCAACTTTATTCTTTTGATAGACCATACATTCTTGCACATATTTTAACACATCCTTCTTGAGTCCTTTCCATGAATACCTCTTCCTTATCTGTTTGTATGTTTTGTAATATCCCTAGTGCCCTGCTAACGAGTTATCATGATGATCTTTAAGTATCTTCTCCTTGATCTTGGAGTTGGGTACTAGAAATACTCTATTCTCATATAGGATAAGATCCTCTACTACCTTATACTCTTCATGGGGTAGGCGTCCCTCTGAAATCTCATTGGCTTGGTGGTCCTTAGCATACTCCGCAATAATGTCAATTTTTCAAATCCGTGGATATGTAGGTTATTGTGTTCAAGTAAGGTCACCTAGATAGGGCATCTACCACCACATTGTGTGTTCCCTTCACATACTCAATATCAAAGTCATAGGCTTGTATCTGACTAACCCACTTTTGTTGATGGTCATTCAAGTCCTTTTGATTCATGAAGTATCTTAGGTTGTTATAATCAGTTTTCACATGGAATTTTGTGCAGACCAAGTATTGGCAGAATTTTGCCAAGGTATGCATTATAGCTAACATCTCTTTATCATAGATGGGGTAGTGTCTTTCTGTTTTGGTAAGCTTACGACTTTCGAAAGCTATAGGATGCTTATTTTGCATCAATACATCACCAATCCCCTCCTTGGATGCATCACATTGTAATTCAAAAGGAAGGGTGAAATATGGGATGGCCAAAACTCGGCATGAGCTCATGGCTTCTTTTATTTTTTAAAAGGCTTGTTGAGCTTCTTCATTCCATGCAAAGGCTCTTTTCTTGGTTAAGTCGATGAGTGGGGCGACAATCTTTGAAAATCCCCTCACAAAACGCTTATAATAGCTGCACAATCCTAAGAAACCCCTTAGCTATGTGAGGGTCTTAGGTTTGGGCCATTCCTTGATAGCTGCAATTTTCTCTTCATCTACACTAACCCCATGAGCATTGATTTAATGGCCCAAGTATAGTATCTCCTCCATGCCAAATTCACATTTTGATGCTTTGGCGTATAAGGATTCTTGCTCTAAAATTTTAAGAGTTTTTTCAATGTGTTGGAGGTGCTCTTCCCATGTTTTACTATAGATAAGGATGTCATCAAAGAACACTAGGAAGAATTTCCTTAGTTGTTTGCGAAAGATGTAGTTAATGCATGATTGAAAGGTGGTTGGGGCGTTTGTGAGCCCGAATGATAGAACTAGGAATTCAAAATGCCCAAAGTGGCAACATAAAGCTATTTTAGGCACATCTTTTTTTCTCATTCTTATTTGGTGGTACCTCGATCGAAGGTCAAATTGGGAAAATAATCTTGCTTCCTTGGAGTTCATCAATAAGTTTATCAATCGAAGGAATGGGATATCGGTTCTTGATAGTTTTCTTGTTTAAGGCTCTATAATATATGCACATTCTTAAGGTACCTCTTTCTTTTTTACTAGTACCACTGATGATGCAAAGGGACTAGAACTAGGCTAAATGTGCCCCATCTCTAGCAATTCTTTAATGGTTTTCTCGATTTCTTCCTTGAATTTATGTGGACGACGGTATGGAGTGGTTATGATTGGCTTTGCCCCTTCTTCCAATTCTATGGTATGTTCAAACCCTCTCTTGGGTGGTAGCCCTAGAGGAATCTCTTCAAAGATCTTCCCATGTTTCTTGGTGATGGGTTGGATGTCAACGTGGATTTCTTTTCCTTGAGGGTTGCTTTTATCAAGAATCATACATTGGGCGACCCACTCCCCTTGCCCCCTTCTGAAAATTCTCTCCATTCTTTTGCATGAAATCACTTTTGGGGCACCATTGCGTAGACTTTTTAGGTTGACTTCTTGCCCTTCATGTTGGAACCGGATTGTTAGGTTGGGAAGATCAAACATTAAACATCCTAATGAGTAAATCCATGGAGTTCCTAAGATAATATCAACATCTAGGGGGACCACATAGAAGTCTTCCTTGATGGGATGCTTTCCTAGGGTAAGTTCCAATTTGGGAACTATTCTTGTACATTGCACCCTAGCTCCTGTGGCGGTTGTTGTTTCAAACCCCTTGAAGGTTATGGTTCCCAACTTCCTTTGTTTCACTATTCTTTCATCAATGAAGTTGTGGGATGCCCCACTATCCACAAGTGTGATGATCTTTTGTCCCTTAAGTATGCTTTTGATCTGAAACTGGCAATGTTTAGAGGCTTGGGAGATGGTAGCTAGTGTTACATGACTCTTGTCCTCAAGTCTTTCCCTTTTGTTTGGGTACTCCTCGTTTGGGTGTGCTTCCATTTGGCGGGCTCGGCTTTGACATTTATGACTAGTCCCTCATGGCTGTTGGCATGTGAAACATAATCCTTTTATTTTTAGGTCCTCCATTGTTTTGCACAAGTGAAATCAGTCTCTTTTTTCGTTGCAATATGAACATGTCCTAAGTGTTGCTTCCCTTTTTGGCCTTTCTTCCCAACGAGGAGGTTTGGAGGAGGTAAAGTCTTTAGGTTGATCTCTTGGTATGTTCTCTTCAAATTTCATGGCTTTTTGGATAGCCTCGTCTAAACAGGTGGGTTCAAGTGCACTCACCATGCTTTTAACTGATCCCTTTAATCCCTCTATGAATAAGTAGGTGAGCCTCTCTTGGGAGATTTCAGGTACCATAACGACCAATTTTTGAAACTCAGTGGCATAGTTTTCAATAGTCCCTTATTGCCTTACTTTAGTAAGTTCTCGAAAGTACCATTCAAGATGTTTTTGGTCAAAACTTTTGATCAACCTTTGGGTGAAATCATTGTAGGTGGACACTTTTTGATGATCTTGAGTTATGAGGCCGTGATGCCACCAATCATGGGCCATCCCAATTAGGTGTAATACAGAAAACTTGATGGTATTTGCTTCTATCATTGGGCTTAAGGATAGATAGGTGTCTAACTTTTGAACCCATGACCGTGCGGTGTTCTTTCCTTCTCCATCAAAGTTGGGGAGGGTTAGTTTGCTCACTCTATTTTTGAGATCCTTGTCAGTTAAAGGTTTCACTCTTTTCTAGGGTTAGCCCTAAGTTTGGCATCACAATAATCTTTAAAAAGGATGGTCCTTCTAACTTCAGGATCAAGTCTATAATAGGCCATTGCAATCTCATCCACATTGTCTAGGGGTGGTTCATTAGTTCCCCCCCCCCTCCATGTTTTCTTCTCTAGGCAAGAAGGTAGGTTTAGTGGGTCTTGAGTTTGTGGCTCTTGAAGGTGTACGATCATTATTTTCCAAGTGATTGGAGCTTTTGTCTCTTATGTTATTGCCATTCATATTATGAATAGCTTGGAGGAGGAGTTGTGAAGTCCTCTCACTCCTTTCATTTTGGTCCTTAAGGGCTTGTGTGGTTTGTTCCATAAATGCCCTCATTTCATTATTCATAGATGTTTCCATATTGTTTGGGGTGGTGTTTTTCCTAGAGTTTCTCCTTTGGTAAGTTAGCATTTAACTAAGGTTTCACAGGATGGAAGGATTAGGGCGCTCATACCACTGTAATGTCCCTTACATGGTCATGTCTTGGAAACTTGCTTGTCTTAGGGTTAGGGTTGGGCAAATGGGCACTCTAAGATGGGGTTCTCTTGGTTGATCACTTGCATTCACAAAATGAGCAATATTCCCACACATGCACATGTTCATTAGCATTAATATCTAGGCATCCATCCATCCATCTATATATATATATATATATATATATATATATATATAGAGAGAGAGAGAGAGAGAGAGAGAGAGAGAGAGAGTTGGCCAAACAAACACTCTAAAATGGGGTTATATATATATAGAGAGAGAGAGAGAGGGGTGGCCAAACAAACACTCTAAAATGGGGTTCTCTTGGTTGATCACTTGCATTCACAAAATGTGCAATATTCCCACATATGCACATGTTCATTAGCATTAATATCTAGGCATCCATCCATATATATATGCAATCATTAAAGCACATGAGGGGTGGCATGGATGGATCCACCCGAAGCCCTTCTTCCTAGTCCAAAGGTTGTAGCCTACAACCCTCCCTTTTTAGCGACTTGTAACTACATTCTCTACCCATATGGGTAGATCCGCCTGATTGGCTAAGTTCAAGGGGTTGTAACTACATTTTCTTCTCAATTTCTCTTCTCTTTTATCATGTAAGCATTGAAAATTAGCAACACAACATATTTACATGTGAACAATACATCCTCTCATCCTTGTTTCCCACTTTTAACTAATCATTTTTCAAAATACAATTGAGTTAATTTATATTTGTAAGTTACAAGCAATCAACTAAGCTAGTATTTGTTAAATCATGTATCCAAGGTAAGTCCTCTAGTCACTTTTCATTTTTGCTTTCAAAACTATTGTACCACACAAGATTTAATATACTCATCTTTCAACTTGCAAGTCCACATTCATTGCAACAACAAAGGTCAATGAAGTGTGGGTGCCACAATACCAATATTTCAAAATAGTAATTACCTATAATGTAGATTACCATACTCAATGGGGTAAATATGCATGCATCATAAACTTGCATAGACCAACATGGTAGTGCAATGATGATTTTGGTAGTCCAATTCACAACCCATGAGGTGTGAATTATGCATCCTAGCACCTTAATAGATGTCTTGGAAACTTGCTTGTTTTAGGGTTAGGGTGGGCCAAACAAACACTCTAAGATGGGGTTCTCTTGGCTGATCACCTACATTCACAAAATGAGGAATATTCCCACATATGCGCATGTTCATTAGCATTAATATCTAAGCGTCCATATATATATATGCAATCATTAAAACACATGAGGGTGGCATGGATGGATCCACTTGAAGTCCTTGGCTAAGTTCAAGGGATTGTAACCTACAACCTTCCCCTCTAGGTGGCTTCTAATTGCTTTCTCCACCCATGACATCTCCTTGAAAGACACAACCTACTAGGGGAAGCTAATGAAGCTTATAAGTGGCCTAGGCCTACCACCCCTCCATGGCCACATCCTTGCCTTGGGCCCTAGGGGCAAACTTGAGTGGAGTTAATGAAAAAAACCTAAAATATCATCTTAACAAAAATAATAACAAAACAAAATCACATAAATCAATATATTAACACACAATTAGTATATACCTAAACACATTGATAGCAGCATAAAAAACTCCTTTATATATTAGTAATTGTAATTTATTATTTATATGATAATAATTATAATTTATTATTTAAATGCATTTTTCCTAAAATTATAATAATTATGTGCTATCACATAAACAATCAAATAATTATAATTTAAATTACGTCAGAATAATTGCTTTCCTAAAAAGGTTTTTATAATATCAAATTTTTTATTTTTTTTCTCTAATAAAAAATAAGGCTGGATCCTAGCCTAATTCGTTGATTATGAGTCACTTAATCAATAAACTAAAATCTACTTTACTTCTTTAAAGATACCTTGTCTTATCAAATTAATTGAAATGCATATAATCATAGAACCTAAAATTAAAAATGTACGTAAGACATAAATAAATGCTACGAAATTATGATTATAAATAAATATTAAAATACACAGGCAAACCTAAAAACATTTTACTGACTTCATAGGCTGTAAAAAAACAGATCGTCTATGAATAAAATCCGTTAACACTGCAATTCAGATCCTGGCAGATGCTAAATGGCAGTATGAAAGACATCATCACATCATTTATGACCTTCGGCTATTCGAAAGAAAAGAAAAAAATCGAACGCTGAAATCCGAAGCATCTTTACAAAATCCAAACAAACAAAAAAAATCAGTTAATTTTAATAGACTAAAGCAAAAATGCTGTAAATGCTATGTAGAGCAATGAATTAATACAGAAATCCAGAAAAGATTCTGCAAGAGAATTCACTGCTCATCAATCTTTGCCTCGAGAACAAAGCCATCAAACATCTGTAAGGTGTATTTGAGGCTCGAAAGGTGAGGCAAAACTACTCGAATAAAACAGACACAAGTTTTACTAAAAAGACTATACTATCTACTAAAATTTTAGTTAAAAGAACCAGTTTAAGCCGATACTCAAAGAAATTGTCTGATCCATACATACCGCTGACTTGACTAATATCAGTTCACAACCATGTTAAAACAATCATCTTCAACTATGTGTGAGGCGGAGAAGTAATGCAGAAGCCTGTAAAACGGTGACTCTGTAATGTGAAAGTCCTTCCCCAAAATTTAGTGTAGGCCTCGAGAACAAAGCCCTCAAAGATCCATTAGGCTGTGTTCGGGACTCGAAAGGTGAGGCACAAGAATAGAATAAATCTGTCAACAAAATGGAGAACTAAAGAAAACCTTCTGAATCATTGTTCAAAGCTGTGAAGGATGTCATCGGCTAACGCCTACCTGTTTATTTACAGAAAGACCTTGTTGTATATATTGCTCTGAAACCCTAACATCGTTTTGTTCAAACCCTAATCCCTTCAACGCTTGGTACATTTTTTTTCAAAACCCTAAATCCAATTAAACTATTATAATTTTCTCTTCCAAACAGCACGGTGACGGTGGTTTTTTAACCCCGGAAAAAATGCATAATATCATTAACACTTTTTCGTTTCGGTAGGTACTTCAAGATTTAGTCAAATGGAACTTACAAATTCAGTCCCAAGTAGGAATATTGTTGAAAAAAGCATTTCCTAGCATATATTTTTTATATTGTTGTAAGGAAATCTAGGGGAAAGAATTCGCTAGTTGTCTATCTTAACTTCGTGTATATTAAGTTCTTAAGTGATATATAGAATTTTTTGATTTGTTTTGGATTTCTTTGTATGTGATGTAAGAGCTTAAAACTATTGTATTAACTTTTAGATAATCATAATGAATGTAGGAGGTCTCGTTATGTGCACAAAGGTAGAAAAAGTGGTCATTTAGAAATGTTGTCTAATACCTATTCACAGACGCCCCAATAACTATGTGCTACAACCACAAAAAAATACACAATTGATCCAATACATATTCTTCTAATAGATGTTTTGACTAATACTTATGCACAAATGCCCCTATGGGTATCAATAAAGTTGCACAACTCCTCCAATTAAATATTCAAATTTTAACTATTGGATATACAAGTGGATGGCTATTGGTACAAGTTAATTTTTTAGTGGACTTTTAATTATCATGTATTAATGAACGGTTATTTGTATGTGGGTGGCTACTAAATCCTTTCCTCTAGTATGGACATCCTAAATATATTTACTTACATAATGTAAGAGATACAAATTTGGAATTATTTATTTACTTAAAAAATATTTTATTATACTTTGGAATTATTTTATTTACTATATAAACCTAAATTTCATGTGTTGCTTATTTTAGAATTATTATGTTTATTATTAAATATAAATATTTTGACATGTAAATGGTTGTCGAATTTAAGATAAAAGATAGAGTTTTGTTAACACACTCATGCAATTACACTCCACACTTTATTGTCATCGTGGAATGCCTCTCAACATCAATATTTTTTCTTTGATGTATAACAAGAGACAACCAACGCCAACGCAACAAACAGGCAAAAGAACGTCATTTTAAATGCGAAGAGTTTTTGTTGACAGAGGTTCTTTCCTCCGATGTGACTATAGAACGCCTCTCGACATAATTAGTTGATAGGCTACATATAGTATGAGATTTGAGCTTGAAACAAGTCTTGCGCTTGCAAACCACTACTAAGTCGTCAAAAAACAAGTTTCAACTATCATTTAATGGTAAACTAGTTATCGTTTAATGGTAAAAGTCTCCAAAATATCAAATAAAAGCCTCCAAAATCTCACTTATCACATAAAAGCTAGATAAATATTGATTTGACAACTGGATGGGAACATTATATTTCCATTTGCAATGTTGTTTGTCAATTTGATGGCAACTTTCTTTTTTCATTTGCATTACTTTATGTTTCAAATATGTATGCAAATATTTCATAATTAGATAATACTTAATTTCTTTAAGGAAAAAATCTAGATTTGTCTAAGTTTATTTCATTCCATTATTTAACACTTATTATTAATTGTTTAGTCCAACCACATGCAACTAGAATTTGCAATGCATCCATGCACAACACACATACTATCTAACATATTAACATAAATATAGTTTCCCATCAACGTAATCCTTGAACCTCCTTTAGGTGCAAGTGCTAGTTTAGATTAACTTAATAAGATTTATATAATTTAATTTATGAGAGTGATAACTTTAAATAATTAAATATTTAATTCAATTAACTGATGTGAATAAGGTTGTATGGTACAAAGATGATGCATTAATATGTTGTAGATGTTGATATTCACATGTCTCAAGTTTTGAAATTGATATTCTTTATTTGTATTTTGTCTAGAGTTTGGAATAGTATGTGTACTTTATGGTAGGTCTAGGGATTTAGGTCATGTTTGTAGGCAAGGATGTCTTATGAACCGTATAACTAATATGATCAAGTGTATGGTTTTTCTTCTTAATTTTTCTAATTTGTTGTTGTTTATTTTGCTCTAAGGACTAGCAGTATTTGAGAATGGCTTTAGCAGGTTATCAAATTATTAGGGAAAAAATCTCCTAGTTCAACCCCCCCAAAAATAATTGCTTTACAGTCATGTGAAAAATCAAGGATATCAATCTTCAAGCATGCAAATGCTTCTAGGATGATTATACAAATTTAATTTGTTTTAGTGATCCTAACATGCTCCTTTCTTAAATGTGAATGATTTTCCATAATGTTTGATGATGAATGAATGCAAATTAATGTCTTAATACAAGGAAATAGCAATAAATTCTGAAAACATGTGTTTCATTGGATCTAAGTGAGAAAGAAATAGGTGGAAGTCTATCATATTTTGAATTTGAATTTTAGAAAATTACAGGCTGGGTCTATATGTAAAATTGATCTTGATTCCATGAGATTGATCGAGGGTAGAATGCTACTAAAATCAAGGCACATAATGAGTGTATGAGGATGGGTGCAATAATGGGCATAGTAGTTGAAGGATGTATAGAAATATGCATATATATGGACAAGGGATATGGGAATATGTGTAAATGGGTGAGTAATGTCATGGAGGAATAAGCTTGGTGTTGCACAAAAGTGCACCATTTGTTAATATATAATTATATTAGGGCACTTTCTCAAAATTGGCACAAAATTAAATGGGAATTGATGAGGGTATGAAAAATTTACTAGTATAATTATGTACATGAAAAATTAGTTTGTGTGAGTAATCATTTCTTATAGCCAGTTATTAAATTTTTAGCCCATATTATTTCTCATTTCTTAATAGCTAAAGGTTAGTTAATAATTATAGAGGTGAAAAATGCATACCCTTATGCTTTTCCCTCTTGTTTTATATAATTTTACATAAAGGTTTTAAATACATAGTAAATTGGCACATGATTTTATCTAGTTTGAAGTTCATTGATTAGACTCTAATTATCACTTAAAATACCAAAATTCATATGCTCATATCAATCTTAGTCCTCATATTACTCTCAGTTCTCAAATGAGTACTTTTTTCTCTACATCAAAACTACTTAATCAACCTATAACGTAAAAAAATGTATACACTTACAATTTCACATTATGTTTTGGCCTTGTAATTTATCGGACTTAATTAAGCTTTTAATTTTCCAAATTATGCATTCCAAATCCTAATTTTTACCATTTTTTGAAGAAGGAGAAGTATTAAACAAATGCATCCAATCATTAAACTATCCTTGACTTTGTGTTGCACAGACGATTGTCGTTGCACCAAAAGATCAACCTATTAATGTCTGATACAATCATCAGTTAATGAATCCACGGGAGGTGGTTAAGCCATGCCACGAACCCAAGTGTTGTGCTACACAACACAAGGAAACCAAGGGAAAACACCTTACAACAATCCCCCCAGCACAAGCGAGGGGTTCAATCCCGTGACCTAGGCTTAGATCCAATTGTTGAACACCCAAAATATTGAGAGGGGGGTCAATCAATATTCTTTGAAACCACTTAAACATTAAACATTCATTCCATACATCATATTCAATTTGTAGTAAGGAAAGAAACCATCAAAGAATATAACATATGAACATCGGATTTTTACATGGAAAACCTAAAAAGGGAAAAACCATAGTGAGGATTAGCTCACAATATATTATAACCGGTTATAAGATATTACAGAAAGGCCCACTACTAGGTGGACTCATTGTTTGGTGGACTCACTATCGAGAGAATAAGAAAAATAGAATAGAGGGGTGGCTTATTTCCAAGATTTGAATTGCTACAATATGCAAAAATACAGTTGCATTGAATCTCAAAACACTGAATCAACACACTTCATGCTACTCTACTCTGACACTCTGCTCTACTTTGCATTTGCATCACATTTGTATGATCTACTTAGGAATTCACACCACACTAGTTAATCATCACTCTTTAACACCAAAATGATCTTATATACCCATTACATTCGTAATCACCTATAACATCAATTAGGTCAACCTAATTAGATGTATCATGAATAATAATAACTTGTCAACTCAAGATCAAATATACATTCTTTACACCTTCATTTAAAACTTGTAATACATCTAAATAGGTTGACATAGACCTATAATAGCTCACAAATAACTGATCAATACTTCCTTTAACTTCGCATGACCCCAAACATATCAGGTCGACACCACTAGTGAGACAACACCAAAATACACCAATTGATTACCCACAAAATAACATGCAGACTTCCAAAATACATGCCACTTGGAATGCATACTCTTTTGACACTTATAAACACGTCCATGAATCAACATAACCAAATATTATTCCGTAGTGGAATACAGACCATTCCAAATAGGTACTCTACATTGGCAACAGTGTCACTAGCAAACCTGATTTACTATCAACCATAACTTTTGCACCAAAGGACATAAATACATGAAACTTTAGATTTAAGGTCCTTAAACGCATACCAAAATTTCCTTAGAGCTGTGGACAAAAATACCTCAGGGTGAACCAATGTGGACCAAAAAGATTATGCTCTATATATTGAAAACTATGTTTTGACACTTAGCCAAATAATCAATCCATCTATTTTGCACTAGAGAAAAACATCTATTTCTATATGCTATATTATGATCACCTCAATCACTTAAGCTTCACCAACCAAATATTCATCAATCTTCTCATCGAACCACAAAGTTGACATCAATGACAACATTGTATAGGCTCATGCTCATGTTTCCAACAACCATGTCAATGACAATCTCCTCAAACTTCCTAAATATCCCCCTTTGTCATTTATGACAACATGCACCAACTCTTCTCCATGTCTTCTCCAAAATATTCTCCCCCTTTGACATCAAGGGCAAAGGGTGCATACATATTTCTTCTCCTATGCTCCCCCTTTTATATATACATGAATTTATCTGACTTGCTCACAAACTCCCCCTAACTAACATATACATAGATGCATCAGAGTAAAAAACTTCTTCAAAAATCAAACTAAGGAGCCCTAATAGTTTTATCCATCTAAACTTATCCAAGTTTGCACTGGTATGTTATCCTCTAACTTCTCCATATATACAATAAAATATTAAATGCATAAATAGGAAAGAAATATACACAGATTAACCAAAATAAGTGTATTTACCTACAATTTTTGCAAGGTGTGCCTACCAGTCCTTTTTTCCATTTTCCCAATGTGTATTTGCCACCCCAGTCATGCGGTTCACAACCTCAAACTCCATGAAGAGTTCCTCTCCTTCATCGGGAGTATTAGGTACTGGATTCATCTTTACTGCTTTCTCTGCATTGGTTAGAGCATCAGATATAGGTGTGAACTTTTCATTCACCAAGTCTCTGAGATTTCCATTTTGCAATGTGATATTTTCTCTTTGCTCCTGTAGCTAGAAGAAATGTTCATGTAGATTTTAAATTTCTACTTTGGTGGATCCATTTGCATCATACATCGGATCATAGGCACTAGATTCCTTATCAATCTATGACTCAATGGAGTCCATCTCAACCTTTATGTTCTTGGTGGAACTAGGCCAATTCAAGAAAAATTGAAATAAATCCTTGGCCTCAACAACACAATCATGCACATCCCTAAGGTTGTTCTAAACTTTACCGTGTGCAGTGGCACATTTTTTTGATATGTCTACCAACCTTCTATCATTCACCTTCTTATTTATCTCCTTCTTCAACTTCTCTTCAAGAACAACAAAATATTCTTTGAAAGAATCAAGTAAAAGCTTCAAATTTTGTACACCGGATAAAGAATTTTCAATACTTACACCAAAAATGTTCTCCTACAATACCTTCACTACTTCATCTATCAGCTATGCACTATTCTGATGTGTCTACAAGATCTCCTTTTTGGAGGAGGTGTGGAATGCATCACCGAGTTGTAGATTGTGTAAAGGGGACATCTTGTCCATATCCACTTCCCCATGCTGCATTGGAATTTGTAGTAACTAGGTAGAAACAACAGGTTGGAATTGTAATTGCATTCTCTTGATAAACTCTTTAATGAATCTCCAGAGGTTCCAAAATATTCTCCAACCATATTCACATTACCTTCATCCTTCTTCTCCTCATCATTTTCCTTGTCACCAATGTTA
The DNA here is from genome assembly GCA_007115665.2 of Sequoiadendron giganteum. NCBI lineage: Eukaryota > Viridiplantae > Streptophyta > Pinopsida > Cupressales > Cupressaceae > Sequoiadendron > Sequoiadendron giganteum. The sequence continues at coordinate 505,187,348 of CM021108.1, read as the reverse complement.
TCTTCTGATTTTTATTCATTCTTCTCATTATTTCCAGACTTTTTCTCATCCTTCTTCTCATCATCAATTGAATTTGCAGTGTTATTTTAAGGAAGCATATTATTTTGTATGTTGTGCCTCATTTATCTCCAAGTTGTCCTGTACAACCTCTTCTTCAACATTCTTTTTCATTTTTTGAGGAGGAAAGTTATGACCTATATGTGCATCCTCCTTTTGCAACTCTTTAACATTTTCTTCTCCAACAATGTTTTCTCCTACCAAAGGAGTGTTATCAATAATATTCTCTTCTATTGTACCCATATTATCCACTACCGAAGAGGTATGTTTTTGCACATTCTCCTTCTTTGCATCATGCTCAGGTCGAGCATCCTCATGTTGTACAACTTTTGGGATATTTACATCCAAAACAAAAGCATCATGTGTTTTCTCTTCAGTGTCTGGTATCATGCCTAGTTCTTTTATCAAATCAACAACTTTCTCAACTGTTTCATTTCTCAACCTCTCAATATCATTTTTATCTCTTCTCATCAGTGTAGTGATCCTTTGTTTGGTCATGAATTACTTGTACACTTGAGCCAATCTTGATCTATTCTCATCTGAGAGGGGAGCGCCATCTCTTCCTAGGAAAATGCCATCAACATTGCCTCTTCATTTATTTCTTCTTCTCTTCGTGCATACAATGCAATCTTCAAATCTTCAAGAAAATGGCCTTCAATATCCTTCATGTTGACCTCAAATGTAACAATATATCTAACAATAGCCTCTTATATTGTAGACTTATCAATATCATCCATAGTGGTATACAGGGTAGCAGTTTGTTCCAACATTTCATGCTCCACTATGCCATTAAATAATGTGTCTGATTTCATGGGGCTATGTGTTCTTACCAAGGAAGCCTTATCATTATTCTTCTTTGCATCTAGAGTTTTTTTCCTTTATTGGACTTGGGTTTCTTTTCCCTCACATAAATTTTGAACTCCTTTTTCTATCTCTCTACCTTTGCTTCACTATATGTATCTACAATGTCATCCTTGACCTTCTTTGCACTTGACTTTGCTTGTGCTACACCAAATTTCATTTTTTTGATAAGAGGTTTTTCTTCTACATCAAGTCTTCTTCATCAACACTCAAGTTATTTTCTCTAGTTTCTTTGGCCTTCTTTGTTGTGTGGCACCTTATTGTTTCATCGAAGCACTCTTTTCATTTACTAGCACATGAAAGGAAAAGAAGAGTGTGGAATACGCTTTCCTAACGCTAAAACTACAGAGGAGAAGTGCAAAAAAATAGTTTAAAAACTTTCCATACACTTAAGATGCACACATATAGGATAACAAGAGTAACAGAAATAAACGATCACAAAGGTAACACCAGATTTACGTGGGGAAACCCTTTCAGGAAAAAACCCACCAGACCAAGAGTAATCACTTTGTATTATAGTAAAAAGATTGCATACAAAGTTAACAGACCTCTCTCTTTGATCATTAGCTCACATCAGCAGACTTCAGTTCGACTAATCTCATTGTTACAATGTTTTTTTGCATACAATGAATTCTTCGCCACCCTAAGTCTCTATGCATTCATTACAACTTACTTCAGTCAACAACCAATCGGTGTATTTAATAACACTCTTTCACCAACAAGCAATCTGATCTTCTGACTGATCTTCCCTATAATCACGCATCGGGCCACCCCAACATTTAAATCTATTTGCCTGAATTGGATTATGTCAACCGCCAAATCCAATCACACAGTTAATGCACACACCACTTTCAAACATTCCGTCAATCAATTATTGATTAATGAAAATGTGCCACATGTCACCTTGTCATTCGTTCACCGCTTCCAATCGAGTCAGACCGATCAAGCAAACACCGAACTCCTCTTACCGCGCCACCGCAGGCCTTTCAAATAGCCCTTGTGGTAGTGCAGTGTATCGTGCTACTGCTCAGCTCATACTCAGCCTTTGTGGTTTAGCGGTAGACATACTACACCACCACAATAGAGAAAAGGAACCATCGCGGTATGGTGGTAGACACTTGACCACCCGTCTACCACCTTCACCATGCCACCGTTGAGCTTAGATCAACCCTCCATGATATGGCGATAACTACATGTGTCGATCGTCGAGCCCACCGCGCTATCGTGCCCCAAATGCAAAACCTTTGTGATAAAGAGGTAAGAAACTTCACTGACCGCCATAGCTTACCCTGCCACCGCGACATGGCTGAAAGGCCATCGTGGTATGGCGGTAAGCGATCTTCGCAGAAAATCACCCTTCATCGCGGCCACCACGCCACCTTCAAGCAACCCCCGTGGTAGAGAGGTAAACGTTTTGTCTGACCACTCAGTTCACCATGCTACTGCCAGCGAAGGAGAGAGACCCCGCAGTATGGCAGTAACACCGCCCAACTGCGAAGCAAACAACAAAGGCCCATGATAAGGCGGTAAACCACGCAATCACGCCTCTAAGAATTGTTCCCAGTGGTAGAGAGGTAAGGACCATAACATAAAGTATTTCACCAAGTCCTTTTCAGAGGTTCAAGCCAGAAGTTGAGGCACCCGTTCCCAACAAGCTCCCACTTAATGAAGACTTACTGGCTTCCTCTAGACTTCAAATTTACTAACGATCATAGGCCCCAAGGCCCATTGAATCTATGAACCATTTGAATTTGTTTGTGCTCACTAGCTTCATTAATGCATCTGCAACATTCTTCAAAGTGTCAACCTTTTCCAAATAGACCTTTCCATCCTCCAACATGTCTCTAACAAAGTGATACTGCACATCAATGTGCTTCATCCTGGCATGGAAAGTAGGATTCTTTGCCAAACAAATGGCACTCTGACTGTCACAAAAAATTGTAATCTGCCCTGCATTAAAACCAATATTAGAACACAAATGATTCAACCAAACAACTTCTTTGTAGGCGTGTGTTGTTGCCATGTATTCAACCTTTGTAGTGGACAAAGCGACTATAGCCTGTCGCTTGCTCATCCAACTAACTACACCTCCATTTAACATGAAAGTGTATCCACTGGTGGAATTTTTGTTGTCAATGTCCCCTGCCCAATCATAATCTACATATCCACGAATGTTGAGAGTTCTCTATGATGCAACCAAATTGCCATGGTAACATAGAGCATATTTTGAAGCGCCTTTTAAATATCTAAACACTCTCTTCACAACATCCCAATGTGTCCTTCCTGGATTTTCCATAAAATGGATCAGTACTCTCACTACTTGGGCAATGTCTAGCCTTGTACAGACCATTGCATACATTAGATTGCCAACAACACTTGCATAAGGCACCCTGGTCATGTCCTCCATCTCAGTAGTAGATTTTGGACAGTCTTCAACAGATAGCTTCGTTCCCTGCAAGACTGGAACAACTAGCTGCTTGTAATCATTCATACCAAAATTCTCCAGAACATTTTGAACATACTTACTTTGGCTAACCCAAATATTTCTACTCGTTTTGTCCCTAGTTATTTCCATCCCCAAAATATACCTTGTTGCACCCGGATCTTTCATTTCGAACTTTGCAAACAATTGAGATTTAAGATCAGAAATCATAGACTTACTATTTCCTATGAACAACATATCATCCACATACAGGGTAATAATAAGAACACGGTCATTTTCAGATTTGTAATAAACACAATGATTAGATTTTGATCTCACAAATCCCATAGACAACACAAAGGTGTCAAACTTTTGGTACCACATTCTAGGAGACTGATTCAAACCATACAAAGATTTCTTTAATTTGCAGACCAAAATTTCTTTACCTTTTTCAATGAAGTGCTCAGGCTAGGACATATAAATTTCTTCTTCCAGCTCTCCATGGAGAAATGTTGTCTTCACATCCATCTGCTCGATCTCTAAGTCATACGCGGCTGCCAGTGACAAAATAAATCTGATAGATGTTAGCTTTGCTACATGGGAAAATATTTCTCCATAATCAATTCCCTCTACTTGGGAATACCCCTTTGTAACCAACCTTGCCTTATATTTTCCAACACTTCCATCTAGACCAATCTTCTTCTTAAATACCCATTTACAAAGAACAGGCTTTTGCCCTTCAGGTAAAGGTACCAAATCCCAGGTTTCATTCTTCTTCAATGATTTCATTTCTTCATTCATGGCCTCCAACTAGGAATTTGAATTAGACATGCTAATAGCTTCTTTCACATTCCTAGGCTCATCAGTGCTAGTAATCAAAGGATAGGCACAGTTCAAATCCAACTTAGAGAAACCATACCTATCAAGTTGTCATTTTTCACATGTAGAGCTTCTTACTAGCTGAGGTTGTGGTTATTCATCTTCAAAACTCTCAAAGTTGCTTGAACTCTCCTCAGTTTCAGGTACACCATGTAGTTCCTCTTTTTCTGGAGTCTGAGGAATTTCAACTACATCATTCTTTTTTCTCTTTGATCTGTCTTTAACTATGGATCAACTATTGAAGGTTTCAGCTCACAAAATATTACACTTCTTTTGTACAAAACCTTCTCGATATTAGGATTCCAAAGCTTGTATCCCTTCACACCAATGCCATAGTCGATGAAGATACATTTAACAACCTTGTTCTCAAACTTAGATCTTTTTTCATTTGGCACATATGCATATGCCTCACAGCCAAATACACGAATATATCTCTGAGAGGGCTTCTTACCAAACCATGCTTCCAAAGGTGTTTTGTCTACAAGAGCAAAACAAGGTGAACGATTTACCAGGTAACATGATGTAGCCACAGCCTCAGCCCAGAACTTCTACTCCAAACCAACACTTCTCAACATACTTCTCGCTCTCTCCATTAATGTTTTGTTCAACCTTTCAACAACTCCTTTATGTTGTGGAGTATAAGGTGTATTTTTATGCATTTTAATCCCATGGTCTTTGCAGTACCTTTCAAAATCTGCAGAACAAAACTCACTGCCATTATCCGTCCTCAAGCATTTAATTTTCTTTCTAGTATGATTCTCTACCAAAGTTTTAAATTCTTTAAACCGACTGAACACTTCTGATTTACTCTTAAGAAAGTATATAAATTCCCTTCTCGAATAGTCATCAATAAAAGAAACATAATATCTAGACTTCGATAATGAAGGAACATTCACTGGACCAAACACATCATAATGAACATAATCCAGTACACCAAAATATTTATGAGGACTTGAATAAAATGAAACACGGTGTTGCTTTCCATAAATACAGTGTTCACAAAAATCGAACTCAAGGTTACAATCAACAAGCCCTTCAACAAGATTTTAATTTTCAAGGTTTTAAACCTTTCTCACCTATGTGACCGAGTCTATGATGCCATAACATGATCTTCTCTGCTGGGAGTTTCACCTCCAATGCATTTGCACCCAGAGGAGAGTCATTTTCCTTCTCTACATGAGAAGCTTTGCTCGACTTTACAAAGACGTTACATTGAACAGGATGTGCATCCAACTTGTACAGAGTGCCAGTACGTACACCCTTAGCCAGCACAATAGCGCCTCTAGCCATTTTACATCCTTTACTCGAGAAAGAAACTTCCACACCAGCATCATTAAGCTTATTGACAAAAAGTAAGTTACGAGCCAAACCTGGTATGTGTAGTACATCACCAATCCCTTTGATTCTTTTGTTAGGGAATTGTATTTTGACTCTTCCACGACCAACAATCTCCAGTGTTGAATCACTTTTCAGGTACACCTTTCCACCATCATACTTTTCGTACTTAGTGAACCACTCTCTATGAGACATCATGTGGAAAGATGCACCTAAGTCAACTAGCCAGACATCATTTGATGCCTAAGTTGCCAAAGTTGCAATGAAGGCATCTACATCACTCTAAGAAGAGTCATTGTCTGAAGAGTTACTCTTCTTCTTCTTCTTCTCCTTACAATCCTTTCGGATATGACCAGGCTGCCCACAATTCCAAAATTTCACCTTGGAATTTTTACCAGGAGACTTTGATCTCCCTTTAAATTTAGATTTAGACTTCTTGTCCTTCTTCTTGCCTTTCTCCTTCAATCTACCTCGAACAACAAGGGCCTCTTTGGCCATCTCTGAAGACTTCCTCTGCATCTCTTCAGACAACAGTGAGGCAACAATGTTTTCCATCTTGAAAGTAGTGGTCATACTTCCAATAGCCATTACAAGATGATCCCAAGTGTCAGGTAACGAACATAACAGGACCATGCAATGATCCTCCTCCTCTATCTTTACACCCACAAACGCCAACTGAGCAACACTCATATTAAATGAGTTTAGATGGTCTACAACAGATGCACCTTCTTCCATCTTCAAGGAGTACAACTTCTTCCTCATGAATAACGTATTTACCAAAGACTTTCCCTGATAAATGTCACCAAGCTTCTTCCATAATGAAGTTGCAGACTTCTCCTCATGGACGTTCAGGAGTATAGAATCGGCCAGACTAAGTCTTATCGGACCTCTCACTTTTCTATCTACGAGATCCCATTCTTCTTGCTTCATACCTTGTGGCATAGTTCCAGACACAACAACCCAATGGTCTTTATCCACAAGCAAGTGTTCCATTTTGAGTTTCCACAACTCAAAATTGCCGCCATTGAATTTTTCAATCTCTACTCTACCTGATGTACTCACCATCGCAAACATAACTTGGTTCTAGCTTTGCAAGACTCCCACTGGAATAGTATTAGCACAAAAAACCAGCCCTACTAACAAGGATAACACAACTGGACAAGTTATAATACCACTTGAAAGGAAAAGCAGAGTGCGGAATATGCTTTCCTAATGCTAAAACTACAGAGGAGAGGTGCAAAAAACTAGTTTAAAAACTCTCCATACAATTAAGATGCACACATACAGGATAGCAAGAGTAACAAAAATAAACGATCACACAGGTAACACCAGATTTACGTGGGAAAACCCTTTCAAGAAAAAACCCACCAGACCAAGAGAAATCACTTTGTATTACAGTAAAAAGATTACATACAAAGTTAAGAGACTTCTCTCTCTGATCATTAGCTCACAACAACAGACTTCAGTTCGACTACTCTCACTGTTACAATGCTTTTCTGCATACAATGAATTCTTTGTCACCCTAAGTCTCTATGCATTCGTTACAACTTACTTCAGTCAACAACCAATCGGTGTATTTAATTACACCTTTTCACCAAAAAGCAATCTGATCTTCTGACCGATCTGCCCTGCAATCACGCATCGGGTCACCCCAGCATTTAAATTTGTTTGCCTGAATTGGATTTTGTCAACCGCCAAATCTGATCACACAGTTAATGTACACACCGCTTTCAAACATTCGGTCAATCAGTTGTTGATCAATGAAAATGTGCCACGTGTCACCTTGTCATTCATTCACCGCTTCCAGTCAATTCAAACTAGTCAAAAAAACACCGAAATCCTCTTATCATGCCATCGTAGGCCTTTCAAACAACCCTCGCGGTAGTGCGGTGTACCGCGCTACCACTCAACTCATACTCAGCCTCCATAGTCTGGTGGTAGACATACCACACCACTACGACAGAGCAAAGGAACCATCATGGTATGGCGATAGACACTTGACCACCCGTCTGCCACCTTCATCGCGCCATCACTGATCTCAGATCAACCCTATGCGGTATGGTGGTAACTACCCGTGCTAACCGTTGAGCCTACCACACTACCATGCCTCGACCGCAAGACCTCCACGGTAAGGAGGTAAGCAACTTCACTGACCGCCATAGCTTATCGCGCCACCATGACATGGCCAAAAGGCCATTGCGGTATGGTAGTAAGCGATCTTCACAGACAGTCACCCTTCACCATGGCCACCGTGCCACCTTCAAGCAACCCCCGTGGTAGAGAGGTAAACATTCTATCTGATCACCCAGTTCATCGTGCTACCGCCAACGAAGGAGAAAGACCCCGCGGTATGGAGGTAACACCACCCAACCACGAAGCGAACAACAGAGGCTCGTGGTAAGGCGAAAAACCCTGCAACCACACATCTAAGAACTATTCCTAGCAGTAAGGAACAAAACAAAAAGTATTTCGCTAAGTCCTTTTCAGAGGTTCAAGCCAGAAGTTGAGGCACCTGTTCCCAACAACACACTCTGCGGTTTTATTGAAGTATTGGTTGAATCCTTTCTCTTTGATCCACGGATAAAGGGAATAGTCTTAGAGGGCTTGGGGTAAATCGAAGAGGGGGTAGATGTTCTACCAAATCTTCTTACGTTGGATGTACCTCTCAGAGAACCAAAAATGCCTTTGGCTTTCCCCAGTTATTCCTTTGAAAGGCCCATCATCTTCGTAACTCGTGCAGTCATTTTCTCAATAGATTTATTTATCTGTTTCTCCCTCTGCTGCATGTGCACTTCCATAGAATTTTCCTAATATGTTTCATATCCTTCCCCAAAGGTGTCTCTAGGCTTGCTTAACATATCATAAGCTAGACCAACAATTACATCCTCTGCAACTTCATATCCCATTTCTAGGATCTAGTTGGGAGAATAGTTTGGAGAAGACATGGAGAAGAGTTGGTGCAAGAGTTGATGCATGTTGCCATCAGTGACAAAGGGGGATATTTTTGGAAGTTTAAGGAGATTTTCATTGGCATGGTCGTTGGAAACATGAGCATGAGCTTATATAGTGTTGTCATCAATGCCAACATTGTGGTTTGATGAGAAGATTGATGAATAGTTGGTTGGTGAAGCTTAAGTGATTGAGGTGATGGTAATCCAGCATAGAGATGCAAATGTTTTTCTCTGGTGCAAAATAGATGGATTGATTATTTGCTTGTGTCAAAACATAGTTTTTTAGTATTAAATGTATCATTTTCTTGGTCTGCATTGGTTCGCCCTGAGGTATTTTTGTCTACTATTCTAAGAAATTTTTGGTACATGTTTGAGGACCTTAAATCCAAAGTTTCATGTATTTATGTCCTCTGGTGCAAAAGTTATGGTTGACAGTATATCAACTTTTCTCGTGACATTATTGCCAATGTAGAGTACCTATTTGGAATGGTCTACATTCCACCATAGAATAATATTTGGTTATGTGGATTTTTTGAAGTTTTTATACTTGTCAAAAGAGTATGTAGTCCAAGTGGTGTGTATTTGGAAGTCCGCATGTCATTTTGTGGGTAATCAGTTGGTGTATTTTGGTGTTGTCTCACCAATGGTGCTGACCTAATATGTTTGGGGTCGTGTGAAGTTAAAGGAAGTATTGATTAGTTATGTGGGAGATATTATAGGTCCATTTTGACCTATTTGGATACGTTACAATTTTTGAATGAAGGTGCAAAGCGTGTATATTTGATTTTGAGCCGACAAGTTATTGTTTTGCATGATAAATCTAATTAGGTTGACCTAATCGATGTTGTAGGTGATTGTGAACGTAATGGGTATAAGTAAAAGATCATTTTGGTATTGAAGAGTGATGATTAATTACTTTGGTGTGAATTCCTAAAAAGAGTATGCAAATGTGATGCAAATGTAGAGCAGAGCATAGTAGTATGAAGTGTATTGATGTAGTGTTTTGAGCTTCAATGGAACTGTATTTCTTGCATATTATAGATGTATTTTTAGCAGTTCAAATCTTGGCAATGAGACACCCCTCTCTTCGATTTATCTTATTCTTTGGATAGTGAGTCCATTTGGGAGTGAGTCTTTCTATAATATCTTATAACTGGTAATAATATATTATGAGATAATCCTCATTGTGGATTTTCCCTTTTTGGGGTTTCCACGTAAAAATATGTTGTTCATGTGTTATATGCTTTGATGGTTTCTTTCCTTATTGAAAATTGAATATGATGTGTGGAATGAATGTTTAAATGTTTAAGTGGTTTCAAAGAATGTTGATTCACCCCCCTCTCGGTATTCTAAGTGTTCAACACTTTGAGTGTCCTAGAAATTTGGGCCAACACCCAGTCGTCCATGGGTGACTGGGTCCCCCTTCTTAGTAGGGACCCAAATTTAAATATTTTTTCGGTAGTATATTAATATCCAAAATTCAAATATGAAGTGTCGTCTTTTGGAATCTAATTTTTGGAAAATTAGATAAATACCTAGTTTTTTTATCATTTGAAATCTAAGGAGCATTAAAACATGCATTCAAGAGAAAAAAATTATTGTCAAGAGCATTATTGAGGAATTTAAGAGAAACATTGTCAAAGTTTATTACAATAATTCAAGATCCAACATCATGTCAAATCCTATGTGTGTTCATGTTCATGTTCATGTTTTGTGAAGGCTAACATTGTTGTAGATCTCCAAAGCATTCAAGCAAATATATCAAGAAAGATCCATATCCTTGAAGTGATGTGTATGTCTTTAGTCCTTCAAGGAAGCCATTGAAGGGTGGTGAATTGTAACATTTTGTTCATTCGTCATTTCCTTCCTTTCCATTAAGGTTTTATCATTAACATCACCATTATGGAGGTGGAAACACTTACATGGGGTTTGAATGAGGAAAGACCCTATATGGCACACCATCTTCTCTCTTTGTGAGTGTTTAGGTTATAGATATGAAGAGGATTGAAGAGAGTTTGAAGATCCATTTTTCATTTTTGTATTTATTGTCATCAAATTTGTCAAGACACATAAACTCAATTACAAAATTTATTGATGACATTCCAAGAGTGGGACAAGTGGAAAACATAAGCTTAGATCCAACACCAAAGGACCTCAAAAATTGAGAAAGATACCCTAACAAAGACCTAGTCGCCCAAGGCTGACCCAATCCTATTACAATACTCAAATCCAACTTTTGGTGATAGGTACATATCAGCTTGCACTTTCCAGATCCACTTGCAAAGTTCTATTTCCATCTATTTTTCTTCACGAAATTACATTTATCATACTAGTTCATTTAGTCTAATTAGGTTAATAATTTTAAATCATTCTTCTCCTCAAATAGATGTATATCCAGGTTTAATTGACTCACCTAAGAGGTCGTAAGTCAATCTATGCACCTTGTTGATTTGCATCTTAATGGAATCTTAGAAATGATGGAATAATACATCCTAGGTCTTGAGTATTAAAATTAGGGTGTACCACATTTTTATGTCTCATTTTGGTGAACCTAACATTCTTACATCATAGCTTTTTGTCTTGGTAGTCTTTCAAAGCCTAGATCTCGGTTTTACATTATTGTGTTTTACATTTCTCATCTAGGTTTTGCATCATTGTTTTCTACATTTCTCATCTAGGTTTTGTATCATTGTGTTTCACATTTAGGGTTGCATATTGCATTTTTTTTTTTGCAAAAGGCTATTAGCCCATATATTAATATATAAAATCATATACAATGTCTAAGTTTCATGGCTCTTGCAACCTGAATATGACAGTAAGAACATTTACAAAAATGATCACTAATCAAAATCTCCAAAACCCAAGACTGCCATACCACAAAATGGCCATGGTTGAGCATAATTACAACATATAGATAAACATGAGGAGCCCCAATAACTGCAAAGTTACATGCTCATAGCATAAACCAAAGTACTACTACTGCTAGACCCCTTTAGCCATAATTACATAGATATTGTATGTAATAGAACTAGACCAACTACTCCTCCATTGGCATAAAGGGCACGAAAGGCTCCATAGGCACATCATTGCATATTGCATTATTAAAATCATAAAAAATCCAAAAATATTACATTCATATTGCATTATATTATGTTTTAGTCATTTAGATCAAATTTTCATTTCAAAATTGCATATAAAAAAGTGTCTTTTTGTTTCAAAGTTGTCATACATTTGCATTTGTTTTGCATTGAAAAATTCTAAAAAAATAGTCACTATAAAACCTGCTTGCAGATAGGAATAGTAGCCTTAAACATCAATCTAAACATTCAAATTTTGAATTTTTAGAACCCTGAACAAAGATTCAATCGCCCCTGGGAAACCTTGTCCTTGTATAGGTGTCTCAACAAACTTTTTCACATTGTTTTGTCTATGTCTCCTCAATTGCACTGCACTTGCATATCTCTATTTTAGAATTAGTAACTTCATTTTATAAAGAATTTTAAATCTAGTTAATTTAGTGATTTTTTTTGCATTATTTAAGATCAAAATTTGCATTCAAAATGATCATTTTTAGGTCTCTACATATTGCAATTAGTGAATTATTACATTTCAAATCTAAAAATTGCATTAAAACTTGTTCAAAAATCTTTAAAATCATTGCATACATGCATTTTGCATCAAATTGGGATACATTAAGCAAATTATTAAAAAATATTTATCATTGCAACTGTCTACAAGTAGAATCAAAATCCTTAAACAAAGTAGTCTTCAATCAAACTCCAAACTTTTAGAATCACTGACCAAGAATCAAACGCCCTTGGGTGACCTTGTCTTGCTTGTCTTAGCCAAATAAAATTTGCCTCAGACCTTTGTTATTATGGTTCTTATTTTCTCCTTCTTATTGCTTTCTATTTATAAGTGTTTGTTGTACTTATTTAACAGTTTGGTGTTCATCTTGGGTGCACTTTTGGTGTTGTGAAACTTGCATGAGTTTCACAACTTGGTGTCCTATTGCCAATGATTTATTGAGACATAGTTTGAGACTCATGGCATCCCACGCTACTAGTACATCCACTGTGGATCTTGAGTTCTCTAACCCTTTCACACCAAGTATTTCCAATATAATCCATTTTGGATTCCATCCCTAATGCTACAATTCCCATGGCATTACCATCAACCACTTTCACTAATGTTAAAACCATGGTGGTTCATGTCCCTGAAGAGAAACTAAAATAATTAGATAAAGCCTTAGAAAAAATTTAAGACTATGTGAGCACGAAATACATTGCAGGGATAGTGATCCTTGTCATAGATAATATGAGTAAAATGCTTGATAATGATCAAGGATTAGAGGTAATGTGTAGTCTAGCCTACATCATAAACAATCATGTTCCTACAATGGCTAGTTGCATTCAAGCTTTAGGGTATAATCAAAGTCAAGGAGGAATTCAATTTTCTTTCCCTACAACTATAGCCTCTTTTCCCACTATACAAATCCAATTGTTACCACAACGATGCAACCAAGATACAGTATAGCTCCAACTTTGGGTATTTCCATTGGGAATCCTTATAGTTTTGTCAACTCAAACATCATATCTCAAAACCCATCAACTTCCACAAAATTGCAATATAGTACTCCACCTAATACATATATGCTTCCACCATATTCACCTCATTCCTAAAAAATGATAAGCAATGATTTCATCATAAACTAACTCTTACAAAATTTGACATCCATTCAACAAGAAATATCAACATTGAACCAAACTCAAAATGGACAACTATCACAATATGTCAAGAGAAACCCATTTTCATTGGAGATATTGAAAGCATAAATGCCACAAAACATAGATATACCCCACTTTGAGAAATATAATGGTAAAGGAGACCATAGCAACCATATATCGGCATACACAACCTTATGTAGTGACTTCATTTTTTAAGACAAGCTCCTGGCTAAAAAATTTCCTAGTTCATTGAAGGACATGGCCTTGGAGTGGCTTTTTTCATTACCAAATAATTCATTTCACTCATTTAATGAGCTTGTTGATGCCTTCCTCAACCATTTTCAAGTGCAAATTGGTCCCAAGATCAATATAACTAATTTAATGCGATGCAAACAAAGACAAGGTGAAAAAGCTATAGATTTTATTAGCCACTATCAGTTGGTATTATCACCAGTTAATCTAAGTCTTCCTGATATGAAATCCAAAGGATGTTCATTGAAAACTTACAAGAAAACATAAGAGAAAAATTCCTATTACAAAAATTATCATCCTTTATAAGTCTATGCACAATGCTTCATGATTATCAAAATTTAATTAATAAGTATGAAGCATATTCATCTAAACATACTAAGAAGTCTGAGCCCGTACATCATACCAATTACCAACAATTTAAGATCCAAACAAGAAATTTTAAAGATAAATCCATCCCAAACAAACCATGTTGAGCCTCAAGTCGTTGCCATAAGCTCTACACCATACCAATTTTGGCCTAGGGATAATCAATTTAAACCATTACCTGATTCTATCCATTCAATCATGTTATAAATTTTGATTAAGAACCTAATTATTTTACCTCTTGTCAAACCTATGGACACAACCAAACCCTTACCTCCAAATTATAACCTAGATTATTTTTGTTAATAGCACCGACAAAGTGGAAATGACACATAACGATGCATGTGTCTTAAACATCAAGTTTAGTACCTCATTGATTCTAATCATAAACAATTGGGAGGTGTTAATGAAAAAGTCAATAAGTTAGTTTCCGCACTCAACCAAAATTTCCAAATATTCACTAACCCAATGCCAAATCACTCCACCAACTTTGTGAAAGCTAGTGACATCAAGAATTATGTGATAATTGTGGATAAGAATGAAGACATGAATGATGATAATAATGATGATAAGAGTGATAATGAGGATGACCTACATGGCATGGTCACTTTTATAGACATTCAACCTCGTAAGTTCCAAACCACTTTGTTACCTAACATTACTTTCACACATATTGATGCTTCTATACATGCACCTGATGGTTCTCTCTATATCATCAGACGTATTAATGATAAGCCCACAACTGGGATACTTATTGATCCTATGTGTGTAGAGAATGTGATCACTGAGGAATTATTATTTGTGCATGAACTTTATAAAGATTCTTATGAACAATTGAAAGAATGGATTAAAACACATAATGGTTTTTCTTTCCCTATGATAGGTTTGATCACTCTTCCATTAAAATTTGGACCAAATAAATTAGATGTATCATTCTCCATCATCCTGTCATCAAACCAATTTTGTGTGAAGCTATGCTACCCATGGTTACGCTCCGTGAATTTTGTCTCATCAATTATTCACAAGTGCATAAGTTTCCCTTTGAAAATGATATATTTATAGTGCACCATAGTGGATTCAATCCTTTGTCTTCTCATGAGAATTTTTCATTGGATTTATTTTGGCCTAAACCTATGGAATCTATAAAGCCTTGTGAAGATTTATTTTTCAAGTCATATCAAAAATTCAAAGCAAAGCGCATAGTAGAGTTATCTCTTAGAAATATTCTTGAGTTTGATAGGGTCATGGTTGTTCCTTCTCCCCTTCCCGTCATTGATGAACCTATGATTGAGACAAAAATCCTTCTAAGTAACCAAGATAAGTACACCACAGTTCTTCCACCACCTTCCTACAAAAAACCAAGAGACAATAAAATGATTCCTTTTGTGCCACCAAAGATAAAACAAGTATATAGACCTAAAGAGACAGTGGTTTCCCAACCCTAGACAGTTCCTTCAACTCCTCCTATAAGGGAAGAAAAGAGACCGATGGTTGATAAAACCACTCCTACCCCATCACAACTTGAAAACCATGCAAAAAGAAACTAAATTTCTAAAGAGTGTAGATTTAGACATTGTGTTATTGCTCATCAATTGGAAGAAAAGAATAAACCAACACCTATGGAAACAACTCAATAAGAAACTCAATTTTCAAAAAAACAAGGCATCAAACCAAAACAAGAGGAGAAACAAGAAAATTCAAATGCAATTATCACAAAACCTCCTATTGTGATTAATTTGGATGATAATTATGAGATTTGTAAGATTGATGAAGAAGTGCATAATGAGGTGAATTTGTTATTTTCTACTTCTATGAACTTAGATGGGGGCACCAACAATGATCCTCTTGATGAGAGTGACCCACCATGTGTTGAATCTGGTGATGCTCCTAGTACGACACTTGTTGTATTCCCTTTAGCTAGTTATCTATCTTTTATTTATGATGAGCAAGATTGGGATGCAGACGACCTACTCTAGGTTGGATCGCATGCGAAGTAATTATTTTGTGTGTTTACTTTCTATGCTTTTTGTGTTTTCTTGCACGTGATGCGATCTCTCGTGTTGTGCTTCCTAGAATGTCTTTATGTTTGTGAGTTTTCTTTAGATGACCCTTGTTGCTTCATTGGTGTAGCAATACAAAAGGAAATGAACCTATCATGACATTCTTCTATTTGTACCTCAATTATTCTATATGTCAAACTTTTCCTTTTCTTTTTTCTTGTGTTTTCCTTTTAGGGATGATGCAAGGTGTTGAGACATTTAGGTCTCTTCCATGTTGACCCAAAATTTTATTTGTCTTCTCTCTCTATGTGTCATTCCTCCTTTGTGTTTATTGTTCCATGAGTATTTGGGGAATGATGTTAGTTCCAAACTCTATTATATCATTGTAGCAAAGACTTATATTGACCCCAAACTATGGATCCCTCGGTGTACACATTTTTATTCATGGCATTATATTCTAGGGGTAACCCCTTATCATGATGTAGTTTATTTGGCAACATATCATTAGCATAGGGCTTTCCAAATAAGCTCTTGTGCTATTTTGTTGCATGACATTTATCATTTTTCTACTTTAGAGTAATTTCTCATAGCATGGTGTTCAACAATTTATTTAAAGTGGGGGCATACATTGACATTATTTTTGCTTCACTAAGTTCACAGAGGCTGAACTTAGTGATGCATTGACGTTGACACTTGGCATTTTTTTTTGCTTCAGTCTATTCATGGAGGCTTAACTTAGTGGTGCATTGAAATTTGACATTTGACATTTTCTTGGCGTCACTTTGTTCATAGGGGTTGAACCTAATGTAAGCATTAGCATAACATTTTAATCATTATGTATCACTTTATCAAGGTTATCAAGGGGTATGAACCTTGGTATAGTCATGGACACACCTTGTAGACCTAGTGTGTGTTTCTCTTTTGGGTACTTGTTTTGGGATCTCACCTAGTGAAAAATGATCCTCACTAGCATGTGTGTCTTCTTATTTGTATGGCCGCTAGCATAATACAAATTGTTATGCCATACCCCTATTTTTTCTTTTTCTTTGCATTTACTTTGACATTGTATGTTTGTGTATCATGTCTTGTTGCATATCATACATGTGTTTTCCTTTGTTCTTAGGTGATCCCACAATACTAGTTTACAATTTTTGGCCAAATTGGATACTAAACTTATTTTTTCTAACAAAATCTTCACTTTCGGGCACCTATAGCGGCTAAACCGTGAGGAATTTGAAGATGACACAACCTAGTGATTTGTGACATTTTGTCTGTGGATTCTAAATATATTATTATTTTATCACTTTCCTGTCTTGTTCTAGCTTAGTGGACTTATTTGTAAACTTTTTCTCAATCAAAATTAATGATCTCCTTACTACCTTGGTTCTTTCTTTTAAAAACTTGGCCTTATCCTCTACTCTGGAATACTTGATATTGATTTTTAGCACCTCAAATCCATGGTAAGAAACTATTCTTCATCTTTATCCACTAGAGGGGTGAAGTGGGGAAAGCGCATAATATCATGGACCAAGTTATATTATATTGACCATCTTTGAGGTAGATGTAAAATCTTGCTTAATATTTCTATGTGGTTCATCTTACTACATCATTTATTATATCTATTGTAATTATTGTTGATATATTTCCTAATATCACATAGTTGTACCTTATTTTTGGAGTTTGGTTTCCTTGGGAGAGAAAATGAGAAGGGATGGAACCACTAGCTATGCAATAGGAGAATGGATGATTTCTTGGGGATTTGTTAGTTGTACAAACCTTGACATGGATGATATTTATAAAAATATAAGGCTTAAGAAGATGGTAGGGAAGGTACTTGGAGAGATGAGGCTTGATAGCCTTTGGTGAAGGGAAATTAGAACATTGGTAGTTTGGTTTGACCTTTTAGGTTGGTGATTGGGTAGGATAATAATGCATGAGGAAGGGGAATGTCGTAAAGGTGATGTGAATTGTTGTTTTTTTAGGGGCAGCCTCTTGTTGCTTTGGTTCTAACTCCTTTTGCTTCTCAATCTTATTTTTAGGCTCATCATATCCTTTTTGTGCCTTTCTCTTTTTCCTTCTTTTGGGTCTTTATCTCCACTCGTGGAGGTTTGGAATAGGATTTTTTATAGAAGGTTTGGCTTGAGATGTAGAGGTGGGCATGCATCTCCCCTATGTAGTTTTGGTTGATTTTTTGATTGATTGGGTTGATGAATCCTTGCTAACAATTAAATCTATTAAAATGAATCCCCTTGTAGTTATTTATATGGTTTGTTGCAAAGAGATTTCCACAATGAGAATTTGAGCTGGTTATTTTGTAGTTTGGACCATTTATGTCCTTTAAGATGATAATTGGGTGGGTGTATAGGGGAATATTTATTGTAGCATCATATGCTCTTAGAAATTGAGAGGATTTGATTATGCTTCCTCCTCTTCATTGATTGATATTATTGTTGTGGACATCATATTTTTTGGATCTTATAGTGAAAGATGAAGTAGGACTAGGGTAAACATTTTCATACTCATTATCCCATTTTTCATCTAAGGAAAAATCTCCTAGTTGTTCTAATGTGTGACCAACCTCTTGTAAGTTATATTTCCACCAATCCTCTATCTTATGTTCAGTCCAATCCATTCTCTTGAATACACATATCCATATATTTTTGGAGTTTAGGTAATAGCTAGCCATATTTCTATAGAACGTTTCATATTGCCTAAGCTCAAGAACTAGTGTGACAATCAGTCATATATTTACATACTTTTCCACCTCTTCCTTCTTAAGAGTTCTTTTAGATTCCATATTTAAGTAAGGTTGGTGAGATAACTTGTTTAGCTTGTTAATTTTTATTATTGGAGACGTGCTACATAAACCATCTAGATCATAGATTCATTGACCATCTACAATATCTAGCTTCAATCCCTTTAGCTTTGTCTTGAGGATGTTGGATGCCTTTCTCTTTCAAACTAAAATATACATGCAAGAGTGAAAAATTGGGTGGAAGGTAAATTTTCCCATACTGTTGATGAAACTAAGTGTCTACTATGTCCACTGGACTCGTATACTCTAAATAAAATGCAATTAATTATGTGTTTTGGAAGCTTATACACCTTACTTGAGTAAACAAAATTTAATGGCTATTTTTTCATGGTTGTAAAACCAATCACCCCTTTCAACTAATTTGATGATAATGTAGAAATAATTTAAAATTCTCAAAATATTTTTATTCCTATTTAAGCTAAGGGTAGGGATAAGGAATCTCTCTATATATTTGTACTAGGAGAAATTTTTTGTAGATATGAGATTCATGCTATGATTAGGTTGTATCCATTTAATGTGTGGAAGATATTGGAATATAAGTGGGGATACAAGGAATGTAACTGGTGTAATTTATCACGTGCAACAAGATAGAAGGATACCTAAATTTCTTGGCAATATTAAGTGTGCCAATTGTGAGGCTATGTGTTACTATAAGAGACTTGAAAAATCCAACCATACCATCTCTACTCTTTATGTCCTATATTTCATATATATTATTTCTAGTTGCTCCAAGTATATTAATTTTCTATCATTGATCCCTATGATATAGGCAACCATGCTACATATAGTAGAAACATCATCCCTGAATTGATTCAATCACATTGGAAATTAGAGAGGAGTTTTGATAAGCTATTTAGGGTAGAGATCCTTCAACAATTTAAATTTTATTAATACTTATTTTCATATGTTCTAAAGGTAAGCTAGAGTAACATGGAGAGAGAAAATGGGAATACCCAAAAATATTCCAATGATTTTAGTTGAGGTATGACACTTAAATGGGTTATGTTTTCTCTTTCCCTTTTCGGTCTAAGAGGATGAGTCATAGTTTTGTGCACATGTAGCTATTCCTTCAAGACTAGGGTGGATAATGGGGACAAGATGTCTAGATATAAATGAATTCAAAATCTTATATGTAAATCTATCACCAAATTTTAGGGTTTTTTCTCAATGTTTCTCCCTTATAGTGAAAGACACCTTCTATAAGAGAAGTTGTGGTTGAAGAGAGAATAGGGTCATAGATCAAATTAACATCATCTTACACAAAATTAATCCAAATTATATGATAAAAAGGAATAGGGTTGTCTTTCTCATCCATTAACTCATTAGAATATATAACTATTGTAGACACCTAAAATTATCCATAATCCTTAATCGTCATCCTTTTCTAGCTATTAATTAAATAAATATTATCTATTTATTTAATTGATTTATCCCTTATCCTTCATCCTTAATTGGGATTCATCCAAGTATCATATCTTGAAATATATTGAACTTCATTGAAGTCTAATTTCTTTCAAGGTATAGGACTTCAACCAATTCCAACACATCAAATGGTGTCAAACCTCAACCAATTCTAATACCTTTTGAGGTATCAAACCTCAAACAAGTTTGATACCTTGAATGGTATTATACCTTAGCTAAGTTTGATATCTTTTGAGTTATACGACCTCAACCAAGTCAGTATTGTTTGAGTTATCAAACCTTCCCCGAGTTTAATACCTCAATAATGATATCAAAGTTCCTCCATCTCTAATACCCTAACTAGGTATTAGACCTTACCCATGTTTGTTAGATCAACAATGGTATTGGATTTCCTTTATCTTTGATGTACTCTACCTTTGTATGGATCTTCCCTAAGACTAATACCCTAGTAGTGTATCAAATTTCATCCATATATGATACCTCACCTAAGTATCAAAGGTCAACATATTTATCTACCTCCTAAAGCTTTGACAAGGCCTTCTAGCTACTCTAAACCCCCCATTTAAGCATCTAATCTCTCTCTCACACACATGTGAGAAGAAACTTGTCAATTTTATCTTCCCAATGTGTCCTCACACATGTGAGAAGACTCATCCCCACCATTTAATTTGGTCAAAAAAATCTTATTCCTTAATATCTCCTTGATCCTCTCCATCCTCAAGTGTATCAATCTAGTAATGAAACTTGGCCTCTTCTCCTCAAACCTAATCCATCAACTATTCTTAGCCCTTGGTCTTCAAATAAATTGCTAACCATCCATCCCTCATCAAATAAATCTATAAATCAAAGGACTTTCAAGCCATTTGGTGGAACCAATCTAGATTCTATCATTATGTTTATTTAATCGTTCATTTTTATCCTGCAGTCATGCTATTTGTTCACTGAGTAAACAAATTCCTTTATTATCCATCAATTCATATAAAGATTAAATCAAGAGTGTCTTCCACTCAATCTGAAGGAGCATTCAAAAAGTAAAGGTATCGATTTTTTTAATACTTAATCATTATTTTCCTTGTATTTTTTAGTGTCTTCATTCTAGCAGCTTGGTCTGCTAGCCCAAATTATTTTTTTCATAGTTTTTTGTGAGATTCAAATGCCTAAGCCTTAAAATATCACCTCTAACCTATCCTTCACTAGCTTTCCTTTGGCCTTCACAAGATGCTTTTGTTGTGTGATTCTATGTATTTACCACTACGCCTAGTTGTGACTTATTTTTCCTTCTTTTTGATTTTAAATACTTATTTCTCCCAATTTTGTATTTCCTATGTATGGTTTTTATTTTATTTTCATATATTCTTACAATCTCTAATAACTATTTTGTAGGATTGATACATTTTCTATAATTTTTTCTCCATATGATTTCACACCTCTACCTACTTATGCGACCCATGATTTCTGACCTTCTTCTGATTTTTGGGGATGAAGTGATATCAAATTGATCTCTCCTCAATTTATTTGTATATAATGATGGAATAGGGATAACCACCTTTGGTTGATCTAGAAGAGATTGATTTAGAGGTTTTTCTCCAAAACCAACCCTTACTTTGACATATGTTGCTTTCTTTATTATTTTAGTTGTTGGTCTATGAAGCCTGCTCAAACTTTGGAGTTTAATTTTTGGCCACTTTTCTCGACACGATTTATCCCCAAATTAATTAATGGGGGAGTGCAAGGGGTAAATCCCCTCATAAAATGTCTAAGGGGAACCCCCCCCCCCCTCGATGGGGGCTCAATGGTGGAGCCCGCGATGGGGTTCTAGGGGTAGTGTCCCTGAAGAAAAAAAATTCTATTTTTATTAAAGGAAATTTATTAGAAATTCCCAATGTAATTTGATTGAAAAAAAATTTTGTAACTGCTTGGAAAATTTGTTTTATTTGCTACATATTAAAATTTCAATGGTTGTGTGAACTGAAGGTGAACAGTCATGACATAAAGTGTTAGATACTTGTAACAATGTGCACGTGGGAAATGAATAGTTGCATGTAAATAAAAGTCACAATTTTGTGATGGGAGCATGTATTAGTGCTTGAATATTTCAATAGTGGAATTCATGAGGAATTCAGTACACTTTTATGTTGCACATTGTAGTTGTTTGTTGCAAGTTAATTATAATTTGTATTGTTGGAAAGTGGAATAAAATTGGACTTTTGTTGTTTGTGGATGTAGCCCAAGAAAGGGTGAACTAGGTTAAATTATTCTTGTCTCACATCTATGTAATTTTCAATTTTTGTTTTGTTGATTAAAATTTGTAGTAATTGATAATTTAATTCCTCATTCCTACCAGTAAATCCTAAACATTAGCCTTCTTGAGGGATTTTTTATCCCTATGTAACAACTTATATATTTATTCCTCATTTCTTCTCTTATATGCTATAGGAGTATTACTCTTTTATTTCCTCTTCTATCCCTTGCATTTCTTGTGGTCCTCTTTGGAATTTGATCTAGTCAGGAGAAAATTTTATTATATTATTTTTGACCTTGTCCACATTATTTGATTTTGAGGACCAATGAACCAATGGGAGAGGCATATTGTATATATTTTTTAAATCAAAGGAAGGTCCAATCTATTCCCATCATCAGTTATATCCTTAGGGAGATCCTCTTTCAACTTTATATCCTTTATCTGTTTGAGGGCTAGCCTACAAAATACCCTCTTCCTCACCTCAAAATCATTGTGGTAGTCATACCAAAAATATTCTAATTTATCCCAGTTCTTGTATTCTATTCCAAATACTCCATCTACCCTACCATTTGGGTCATATCCTACCCTTTTATTATATAGCTTGAGGTCAAAAAAGGAAATTTCTTACTTAGAGGACCTAACACAAACTACATTTGCACATGATTAGAACCAATGAAAGGGAATTGAACACTAGGCTTCTGTTTCTTAGTAAATTTATAGTGAATCTCAATTATCTACCTATTAAACTCCATTAATATGACCTTATTACTGAAAATCTTGGTAGCAAGAATGAAAATCCAAAAACTTTGATATAAGTGGGCTTAGGGAATTAAATGAACTGGTGTCCCCACTCAACTATCAACTATTTTTCCTCATTCGAAATATTTATTGACTCATCCCCTACCAAATTCTTGATAACTAGGAAAATTAAGGCATCATTTACCCTCTTGAAATGTACCTTAAATTATTTCAATTTAAGTTGGGTATAATGCTCCCATACCCTTTTCTCTCCATCAACTTCTCCTAAAACACCATTTGTTGTCAAGTTAGGGAATGGGGTCTATCTTTCTAGTAGATAGATAATATGCAAATTCATGTAGAAATTACTAGTTTCACTAACATCAAAAACTATAATTTTTTGTGTCCTTTTGTGTGTTGGGTAGTAGGGACCACCTCATTTAGACATTGTTTAGGGTGGTTTTGGAGTGGACGAAAGTTGTGGAACCTAATTTACCCTTCATCCCTCATATCTTGGTTCTTATATTGGAGTCTATGAAGGTTCCCTAGTCCTTTGGAGTCTTATCCTTCATGGGATAGTTTGTCTTGTGAACTAGTAGTCTAGGATTTCTATGGAGTCTAGATCATTTTTTGTCATTTTTGAAACCCCAATTTTGGTTGTGTCCTTGTTTGTGGTTCTTATGGGTTTAACATGTTTGGGGGACCAAGCTCTAGTGTGGTTCTTCTCATTGGTCAAGACATCAGTGCTAGCCTAGGATTACACCTCTTGTCCAAGACTACAACACTAGTTTGGGACACTAACACCAAATATGGACTACATCACTAGACCTAAACACCTACACCTAGGTGCTAGTGCCCCCCTTGGGTGCTAGTGTCCTCTATAAATTTGTATATAAAATTTGTTCCCCTAGGCCTAGGGAGTCTTTCCATGTTTCAATGACAAGTCATACATCAAGTTTTATGGAATCCTCTTTCCATGGTAAGTTTGATATTACTTGGAAGTGAGTCATCGCCATTCCAATTGTTGGAGGGTTGTACATCCTAGAGAGGTAGCCTCTTTTTTAAGATTATCCATTTTAGGTGTTGTTTAGGGTTTTTTCGAGTGGATCAGAGGTGAGTGTGCCCTCATCTTAGTCCCAATTTTGAAAATCAACAATTGCATCATCTAATGGAGGTATATTATCTCCTAATCATTTTGCTATTTGTGTGGATTTTTATGGGCATTGTAAGAGTATTAAGTGTGTCTTGGTGTGGATTGGAGGTTGATGGTTACCTTGTCCTACCCTGGTGTTGTGTTTATGATAAGACATGATCATGGGTTAGTATCCAATTATCGTCTGGATGTCATCCCCCCTCCCATAGGTTCATCATGGTGGATTCATCTTGTGATTGGTAAGTCTTCCACTAGTGCCACCTTGCTTATAAAAATGGTGTGGTTTTTTTTTTTTTGTTTCCCTCATGTTGTGGTATTTTTCCTGAAACTCATTTTCATACAATACTATGAGTACGTCATGTTGTCATATCTCCTTTGTTTTTGTTGTTTTAAAAGAAATTATTCAATCAATTTTGTCCTAAGTGTGTCATCTTGGGGCATTACAAGTGAGACCGATCTTTATTTAATATATATCATAATGCAAATAGTTAGTTGTGCATATTAATTCCAACTCATATGCTATGTCACATGTATGAGTGGAAACATAATTTTTTCCCATACTAATGGCTTCCTTTGGTTGCAAGGAATGCTTGACATTGAAAGTGCATGGATTTGAGTAGTCTATAAACAAGCCATGATGTTGTGAAATATGGAACACATGAGAAATTAGCTAGAGGGAACACATGGCACACTGCTCCACCCTTGATGAACCAAGTGTTTGTTGAACACACCAACAATCCTCAAATAAAACCCTTTGCATATTACACAAAGTTAGTACATCATTTTCAAAAACACAAAATATAATAAATAAATATACTTTTAGAGAAAGGGATCATCATTGTTCTATCATTACAAATATCCTTGGGATTTATTAAAATTATTTAATTTGGTTGCAAATGATAGTGGCCACAAAATATTCCTAATTAAATGATGATAAGATGAACATCCACAACCTAGTGATTCTATCATTTTTGCATGGAAATGTCAATTTCCACCTTGTTTTATCTCACCATTTAGTGCTCAAATGCATTACTAAGCATGTGACAAAAGTAGATCATTGATTTACAAGATTTATCAACTTTTGAAATGTATCCTAGGAAATTTTGACCTAGAAATCCTAGCTTATATTGCATTTCACAAGCTCATAATTGAACGTGTTGTTAATCATGACATTGAAATGTATAAGAATCTTGTCACATATGGTTAGATTACCACTAAAAGTATGCATTCATTTATTTTCTTTTTTGAATGTGAATAAGAATATCTTGTCATGGATGTAATGCCCCAAGACACACACCTAGGACATTAATTAACAAACCATGGACCAACACTTTTTTTGCAAAACAAAAGTGGCATTAGGTAAACCACTCAACACTAATATGTGCTCAAGTTGTCATAACAATATGTGATGACACACATGAAATGCACATTAATGCATGAAGCATGGTGATACAAGTGGAAGACTTAACACACCATAAGATAGAACAATATGATTGACACTAAAAATAAGGCATGGGGGTGAGTTAGGATTCCAAAAAACATTATAAAATCCTCCATCCCTCTCTACCCAACCACCCTCCAAAACTCACTAGGACACAACACACCAAACCATTGAAAAGGGCTTAGATTTTTTTATCGAAGATCACTACAGAGCCCTAATCCCTAATAAGGTATAGGGATGCTCACAAGTCCAATACTGGCATTGAGCTTCTCCTAGGGATGATACCTTGGTATCAAAATTCCTAAGGTCTAAAACACCAATGTTAGACCCATGGAAGTTTGATACCCCAATTTCAAACTCTATCAAAGTTTAATACCATTGTGTCGAGTATCAAACTGATACCACCCCACCAATTATTAGACTTTTTAAAGTTTGATTATACACACGAAATCAATATCAAGCTTCTCTAAAGTTTGATACCCAACCACTTGGTATCAACCTTCTCTCAAGTCTAATACCCCAAAAACTAGGAATAGAATTCTCCCAAGTTTGATACCTAAATAACAAAGGCACAAAAAAACTAGCAAGATCAACTTCCACACTACTAGCAAGATCAACTTCCACACTTAATGAGGCATAACTTTCTCAATTTATGAGATATTATGAAATAGTTCAAGATAAGAATTCAAGGGATTGCAGATATTTTATGGACATGAGATATCCTCTCAAAGGACTCAGATCCCAAGAAACATAGAATGAGGGTACATTAGATCATTGACGCGAGGAAGGGACTACAAAAAGACATGAGAAGAGAGTTATGGAAATTCAAGCTTGTTTAACACAAAGGAATTCAACAAACATTCTAATACAATAATAATTCACCCATAAAAAATTATAAACAATATTACATCATATAACAATTTAATCCAAAAATTCCCAATTATTATGATTTGAGGCTACAAAAATGCCAACACCCTCACAATAAGAGGTGTGAAATACACCAAACAATTATAATAAACCATTTATTTTAAAGGGTTCATTCTAAAAATAGATGCAACATAACCCACATCAAAAGTTATATAAAACTACAACTATACAATAATTACAAAGGTTGCATAAATCCTTCTTACAAAGATTGCAATCAACAATTAAACATGAGTGGGTAAAAGCACAAACCTATGTCACACTTTCAACCAACTAAATAGTTCCAAATGAAAAAATTTCACCTAAAACTACATGGCCTATATGTGACACATACAGTTTTAGGCAAAACACTTTCACCTGAAACTATGCAATAAAAAATTCCCTTTATAATTTTCAAATGCGCCTCAATTTACATGTAAAGTTTTAGTTGAAACATTTTCTACCAGAATCCTTTCGACTAGAAATATTTCAGTCAAAACCATTTATTGGCATCCTTGTCGATAGCCACCTCATCTTTTTTCATAATTTTTTGAAACTTTCCACTTGAACATAATATTTATTCAGTTAGAATGAATTTTTTCAAAAAGCTAAAAATACTCTTTTGTAGATCTCAGAGTCAAAAATCCAAATATATATATTTTTTGATATTTTGATTAGTAGTAATACTTTTTTATTAAATAATGCAAGTAGGTTGTTATAATAAAATTGAGGTTGCTTATAAATTAAAAAATATATTAAGACATATTAAAGTATTTTGAAATATATATGGTGCATTATAGGAGAGAATCCTCTCCAAAAGGGTATTTTTTATTTAAATGACAAGAAAAATAACCAAAAGTCGACGTAAAGTGAAAACTACTAAATTCTGGTAAATTTGAATTTAAAACATTATTATGAGGAAAATATACATTGATTTTTTTACATGCACTAGATATTGAAGTTATCTATTTGGGAAAAAAATCAAGAAAAAATAAAATTATTCTCTTTTTTTGTGACATCCACTCGACACCACTTTTTCTTGAAATTTTCAACAATTCAAAATCTGCTCTTAAATTAATAAAAAAATTCAAAACAATTTTTAAAAATACTTGAAAAATTACAAACATAAACCTCATCAAGAATTCTACATTTCATTATTTATGTCATTTTGGAATTCAAAACATAAAGACCACTTTTATGTGATTGAAGTTGAATTTTTTTTTGTTTGTGTTGGTCAATTCCTTTATAAAAGTGTGACACAAGTTTGTACTTTAACCCAAATTCATAACATAACTAGAAGATAGAGGGTACTTCCCAACATAAAAGGATCACACTCTAATATATGAATGATACAATTATATGAGAGATCTAAAATATCCTTAAATATACATATTACATCAATTTACAAAAAATGAGAAACTAAAGCAAGAAGAGAACCTCTACTTACACACCAAAGATCCTCCAAGATAAAGCCTCCAATAAATTCGATCCCCACTGGTGGTTTCCATGCCACCCAACCACATGACACCCTTAGGTCCACCACATCATAGTAGCATGTAGTGGCTTAGAAACACGCACATCACTCACACAAAATAAGGTACACGACTCACAACACAAGCCAATCAATATGAACAATCTGTTATGCCTTGCATAACCACCCCATCTTTTGCCTTGGTCAAAATGGGTCCCCCTTTTTGTTTTTATCTTTGGTTGTTTTTTTAACAAAGTTTGGAGTCTTTTGTTTCCCATACTTTGTTTTTTTTTTGGTTTAGTCTATCGGAAGCGGAGTCGGATCCAAATCGGGTTCTGAACTTCCTTTAAAATTCTTCTCGATTCCCATCCCGACAGTCTTTCTTTTTGACCTTTTTGTTTTTGTCTTTATCGGAGTCGGAGCCGGAGCCCAATTGGATGTTAAGTCGGTATTTATTCAAAATTGCAAAATCAAAATCCATCCCACCTCCACCTCTGCTTTTTTGAACTTTTGTTTTAGACTAAGTCCTTTTGTTAAGTTTTCTTATTGTCGATCTTTTTGTTTCGTTTTCATGTTTGGTTTTGTTTTATGCTTTGTTGCCGGACCTGAACCCGGAACATAAACGAAGGAGGGAAATTACTTAAGTTTCTGAATCAGTTTCCATCTCGATTCCACTCCCGCCATTTTCTGGTCATTGACTTTTTACTAAAGTTTCACTATAGTGAAGTCTTTGTTCTTAACCAGTTTTGACTCCGCTTTAACTGCATTTAATGCATTAATGACAGTTGCTATGTGTAGTTAAGAACTTCAAATTTTACCTTCATTAGGGATTAAACGCGTTATTATTGTCATTGATTAAGAATCAAAGAGCGAAATAGAGCAGTTGCGGAGTTCATCTGAGTGAATCAATTGGAGGAGGAGATAGTTGCTTGCAAATCAATTCAAAGGGTTAGCTAGGTTTTGTGTTCAAGGTAGGGTTCCTATTCTCGTTTTTATTTTTTTATTTGCTTTCTTGTTTTCGGTTTGTGTTTGTTTGATTTAGATCTTTGGGCAGGTTTGTCGTTTTGGTAGGTTTGTGTGTTTTTTTCTTTCTTTTGTTTGTTTGTTGTCTTGATTTTGTTTTATGCTTATGTTTCTGGTTTTATAGTTGTTGGAGTTGAGAAGATACAACACCACAAAAGCCCAAAAGATCTTTGCAAGCAAATAACCTATTACAAGGAAAAGCAAAGAGAAGCAACAAAGGAAATGCTCAAGAATGTGGAGCAATGTATTCATCTGAAAATGTAAAATGAATTAATGATACAAAAGATAGTTTTCAACTACATATAGATGAAAACCCTAAAAATGAAAACCCTAGGCTTACACAATAATAGTTAATAAAATAATTAATTATTATGTACCTAATGTTAGCTTAAGTGAAAAGAGGTAAAAGGGAACTTTACGTAATTAAACAAATATTGTTTAATTAATAAAGTAAATACCCAATTACTCTAACACCCCCCCTTAAGATAGACATAGGGAGAAGCTAAAACCTAGAAGAAGCTACTGAAAGCAAAAGCAATGGGTCCCGACAACAAGGCCAGATCAGGTACCCATGTACAAAATCAATGCAAACTAAATGAAATGGGGTAAAGGAGAAAACCCAGTGGGAACAAAACTCCTCCCCAAAATAGAATGCAAGGAAGGAATGCAATGCACTAATGAAAGAAGGATAGGAGATGGATAACATTATACCCCCCATAGACAACTTCTATCATATAAGCACATGTACAATGATCTCCATAGGAGAGATAGAAAGAAAGAAGAAGGTCCCCCCACAATGAAGAAACTCCTGTCACAATGGTAGATGCCTAATGTAGAATCCAAAAGGAGATCCTGAAGCGGCAAATAATATTCCTCCCTTTGGGAAGAAACAGATCCATGGACCTGTATCGAAGAAACCCTATGAAAAATGATGAACCAATCTGTCTCAAGATGTGTGCCACGATAGGATGCTGAAGAGTCTCACTGTCTGAACTGAAACAAATAATGTCAAATCCAAACTGATGTGGAGAATATTGAAATGCAACCTCTGAATGCACGGATAATGGTGGGCGAATAGTGATAACCTGACTGTCAAGGTAGAGGAGATGAATGTCCTCAAAATAATCCTCCAAATCTGCAATATAGGACTCAACAAACAAGAAAGATATGTCTGCAACATAAGAGTCCAAAGTAGCTATGTCTGGAAGATGTATGATTCCCTGCTACACTGAATCAAGAACAACAAGAGATGCTGATGAAGTTTCAGTCTGAAGAGTAGGAACTATGAGACAAACCTCTGATCCATTAGAATAAGTAAGGGTGTCTAAATACTCAAGCTCCTCTAAAGTATCATGATCAAATGGTGTATTCTCTCGCCAAGCAATGGGTATGAGACAATCTGAAGCAGGATCCTCTGGGAATAGAGATAGAATAGGGTCTCCATAGATCTCCCAAAGACGTGTCCAAAGTAGGTGAGGACAATCAATGTCTGACATAACCAACACAGTGTCATGATCAACACTAAACAATATAACTCCTGCAATATGATTTCTAATAATATCCTATGCTAATCTGTCCTCTAAAGTTGCTGGTTCATGTATGAGATCATACAAATAAGGCAAAATATTAAGCCACCTACAATGTGTAAGTATACCCTTTGCCCATGACTCATAATTACCCCATTCCAGAATTACAACTGAAGGGTAAGTAGAAAAACTCATGATAACTCTTCAAATGAAAAAAAACTGAGAAATCTGACCTTACAACATTTAGATCAAATTAATATAACCCATTCCACACAAACAAAACCCATGAAGGAGTCAGAATGACCAAGTAATTGAGCAAAGTGTAAAAACACACAAAACTGAATAAAAAATACTTGGTAAATATTTTGATAAAATAGACTGTAGATCTGGAAAGAGCACTATAACACCTTTCCAATTCTTATTCATTTGGGCAAAACGGACACCGTGGCCAAAAGTTATGAATTTTTCAAAAACTGAATTTAGCTTGCAGGAAACGAATTTTCTAGCAAAAAATGTTTATTTCTAACTTGATTTCTGGAAAATCTGTTCACTGTTTGTAGACAAAAATAAAAACCCAGAAATATTTTGATGCTAGAAACAAAACCCAGAAATTGTTTCTTGATCCAACAAGCAAAATATGAGAAAATGATTTTTTTTTACTTTCAGCCAGGAGAAAAATGATGCGCGCCGTTTTTTCAATAGTGATTTTCTCCAGATTTGTGCAAGATATGCAAAATCTAAAAGATACCCAGTTCATATTTCGATGCTGGCTACAAAACCCAAAAATTGTTTTTCCTGCAAATGAGTGAAAACTGAATTTTTGAAGCAAAAATGATGACGGCTCCAATAAAAAACGGCTTGCAACAAACCCTTGTAGTTCCAAAAATTTTTAAAACAAGAACAAGCAACTGCAGATCTGAAACTCTGATACCATGTTGGAGTTGAGAAGATACAACACCACAGAAGCCCAAAAGATCTTTGCAAGCAAATAACCTGTTACAAGGAAAAACAAAGAGAAGGAACAAAAGAAATGCTCAAGAATGTGGAGCAATGTATTCATCTGAAAATGTAAAATGAATTAATGATACAAAAGATAGTTTTCAACTACATATAGATGAAAACCTTAAAAATGAAAACCTTAGGCTTGCACAATAATAATTAATTATTATGTACCTAATGTTAGCTTAAGTGAAAAGAGGTAAAAGGGAACTTTACGTAATTAAACAAATATTGTTTAATTAATAAAGTAAATACCCAATTACTCTAACAATAGTGAGTTAGGGCATGGTCGTTTTCACGTTTTGTCGTGATCGCGTCGTGTTGCATTAGGTTTTAAATGCGTAGATTTAATTAGGGTTTTCACTGTGAGGTAGATTAAATCCTGTTTTACAGTAAGTTAGGGTTTATAAGATCTAGTTTTTACTTAGGTTTTTATTGCGCATTTGTTTGGTTAAATTAAGAGGGGTTTCATGCCCTAGTATTATATCGCATTTTCTAGGTTAGGGTTTTATGTTTCTGTGATCACATTTAAAAATGATTAAACTATGATGCCCTAAAATACAGTCGTCCCCACGGTCATATGGGCATGGTCCTTTTGTGCTATATTTTAAGCCTTATTTCATTTAATATGACCTTGGTCTTTAATCATGGAGTTATGAGTTAAATTAATAAAATCTTTGATGACGTCATGGTCAACATAGACGAAAGCAGGATCGGAGTTGATTTAGGTTTTGTTGGGTGTGTTTTTAGTGTCAATTCCATTTTCCATCCCGTCTCCGATTCCACTCATAGTAAGAAGCTTTTTACTTCATAAAAATGTTAAACTCGATGGAAGCGGAACCGAAAAAGAATATGAAAACAAAAAATATGAAGGAAACCAAATCAGTTTTCATTCTGGTTCTAGTTCCCGTAACTATTTCACTTCCGACTCCGAGTCTGCTTCATGTTAACAGAATGTCAGTAACAGTTTTTGCTCTGAGACCGACAGTATGTTAAAAAAGGATTATTTAAGATGTTTGCTACCTGGGTCCGCCTCCGATGTATGTTGGAAAGGTATGAGTTTAAAGATACATTTTTGAGATGTTTATTCAAGAATCTAACTAGAGGTTTTTGTTGCAGGAAAGCTAAAGAATGTCAGGGACATCAGGAGAAGCTTCCCAAAGGAACTGGCCTGCAGGAACATCAAGTGCAGCAACTAAGCCAAAGAAGATCAAGCCAGAACGGTTACCTTATACTTTAAGGTATAACCATAGGGGTCCTGTGGTCACAACAAGCAAGGTGGAATCTGATTGGTGTGATATCACTGACACCAATCTGGGCCCATTCAATTTGGAGGAGTTGTGCTCAAAAACCTTTACTGAGGATGCATCAGGGAGATCACAGAGAATTGTTGAGTCTCATTTGGCACATGTCACCTTATTTCTTGTATCCATCTAGAGCCCAGAGTTAATTATGACTATAGCCAGTGCTTATAATCCAGCCACTAGGCTATGTATGGATTCCCAAGACAATGTGATTACTAATCTTACTCCTCAAATGTTTCAAACTATGTTTAGTATCCCGAAGCCAAAGAACTTGGTACATTTGAAAGAAGCAAAGGCCTTAGAGAAATATAGCAAGTATAAGGGATCCAACAAGACTCATTTGAACAATAAGTGGTTGAAAGTACAGAAGAATTCCTTGACCAAGCTCGCAGATCAACCAAAGAGGGAAGACTTTTACAAGGAGGTATCAGAGATGATAATGACGTTGTCTAGGGCGTTTGGGAAGAGGGATGCATTTCATTTTAAGGAATGGATGTTTCCCTTTATCCAGACCATTTTTTATGGAACACAATAGTTTGATTAGTCCATGATTGTCTCAGATGCCATACATGATCAATTGACTGGTATTAGGAAGACTAAATGCTTCTTCATGACTTCTTACATTGTATATGCAGTAGCAAGGGTAGGTATCTTCCTGAGTCTAAACAAAGTGGGGATAATGAGAGTGTTAGATGGACAAAAAAAGATATGGGAGCATTATAACCAACTGTCTCTACAGGTTGCTAAGACTCAATTCAGAAGAGTTAATGATGCATTCATATATGTAGTCATTAACCAACTCAATGGAGATACAGGCTACAGGCTGAGTCAAGAGGCCATGGCATTTATTGTTGAATGGGGATGTTGGTACATTCAATACCCCAAGTTTACATATTTTAGGTTAGCTGGTTTTGAGGGCCATCCACATTTGTTGCTGAGATGTTGTAATAACAAGATAGTATTAATGGAGTTTGTATATCAGGCTCTTGGAGTTAATGGTCGATTTGGAATAAAGCATAAGATAGGATGTCACAAGTTCCCCATGAAGTTGGGCGAGTATAGTTGTCAACATTTGGTAGGAGCAAAGGTGGTCTTTAGTGAGCTGATACAGTTAAAGTTAGGTTTATAGACAACTCATAGGTATTTTGACCCGAAGGGTAAGATGAATGCCTTATTGCCTTCTGTATTTAACAAGCATTTCAATTTATTAGAAGATTTATGGAGTGACCGACAGGATGAGTATGATTTAAGGAAGAAGAACTATGAAAGATTATCTGTCTCACTCATGGCAGAACTTGGAGTCAAAAATGACATTCCTGACACATTGGTGGATGATGGAGTTGTACTGGACCCATCTTATGAAGCTTTGAACATTGGAACTAAGAGTCTGGATCCAATTGACTGGGATAGTGAGGAAACTATTGATATTAAGCAGATAGGAAGAGCAGTCTTGGATAGAAGTGTTCAATGGTTGGTTCTAAGAACCAAAGCTCCTCAAGGACCAACTCCTAAAAAGGGGAAAGGGTATAAAAGGCTCAAAAGAAAGACACCTCCTAAGGAGCCTTTAGAGTTCCTTCCTCCAGACATTGAAGAAACAAAACTTGAAGCAGCAGATGATGAATTGAAAACACAAGAAGGGGATGCCCAAATAGGATCTGTTGTTTCAACATCTGCATTAGGTGAGTCCTCTTCTCAAGTCCCTCCTACAAAACAATCAAGTGGTAGTATGCCTGAAGGGACTCTTCATGGTATTGCTGAATCATTAAAAGGAAAAGGAGTGGAGCAGGAGATTCTTGATGTAGCAACAGATTTGGATGAGACTCTATCAGATAAAGGAATACAAGAAAATATGCCTCCAAAAGAGGATATTGAATAGGTAATGACACAAGAGGATCAATGGACATTGTTTGAAGAAGTCAAGAAGGTTGCTGATGAGCAAGCTGCAGCAATAGAAAAACAAAAGGTAATTGATGCCAAGAACCAAGCTGACCTCATACTACAACAACAACAAATTGAAGCTAAGTCAAGAGCTGATGAAGTAGAGAGGTAGAAAAGGCAACATGAGCATGAACTCAAGGTCAAGGAGGAGAATGATAGGTTAGAATTGATACAAAAGATTCACGACCTTGAGGAAGAGAAGGCAAGACACTGAAGGGAGAAAGAAGTCTTGGTTGCTAAATTAAAACTTGCTGAGGAAGCTCATCAAAAAGAAGAGAAAGCATAACGATTAAGAAAGGAAAAGGACATTGAAGAGCTGGTTAGAAAGAAACAAGAAGAAGAAAAAAAGAGAGAAAAGCTTAAGGCTTTAGAGGCAGAAAGACTAGAGAAAGAAAGACTAGAGGTTTTAGAGAAAGAGAAACTGGAAAAAGAAGCTCTAGAGAAAGAAAAGTTGGATAAGGAAAAACTAAAAAAGGAGAGATTAGAAAAGGAAAGAATAGAGAAGGAGAGACTGGAGAGAGAGGGATTGGAAGAAGAGAGGTTGAAGAAGGAAGAAGAAGATAAGAAGATACTCGAACAAAAAGATAGGGAAGAGGCTAGAAAGCTTGTACAGATGCATGTGGTGCAAGAACAACAAGAGGAACCAAGGGTTGATTCTCAACCCCAAGTTGATGTGCAACCACCCTCTACTACTAATATTGCTTCTTCTTCCATTGTGATGAATATTGCTCCATGTGCTTCCACTTGGCTAAAATTGGACGTACATAAAAGAATAGTAACACCTTCACAACCTCTCAATTGGGAGAATATGATGAAGGAGATTGAACAAGAAAGGCCTAAAAAGAAGGCCAAGATCCTACACTCCACCAGGCTCACAGACAAGGGAGAGATTGTTGCTGAGTGTGCCATACTGATGACAGAAAAGGAGGTAGAAGACATGCAGTTAACGGATTATCAATTAAGTACTGTTAACTTGGGAAGGCCTACTAGAAATCAACAAATGAATCTAATTGATGTGGTAGCTTCGACAACCAAGTCAAGGATGTTAAAGGATAAGTAGAAGAAAGATGAGCTTAAGGCTCAGTTAGATCAATTGCATTCCTTTTTGAAAAGTATCTCTTCTCCAAGATCAAAACAGGTGGCTGCTATTGAGACTCCAATTTTGTTGAGTAAAAAGGAGGTAGATGATTTAGTGCAAGTAAGGAGCAAAGCAGAGATGTTAGATAGATGGGTTGACAAGTTAAATCAAGAAGTAGGTGAAGTTTTGGTTGAAGGTTTTGAGGTTTACAAAGGGACAAAAGATTTGATAAGGGATATGCATCGATATATTGAGGCATTGGAAAAGCAGGAAGAGGAATATAAAGAGTATAGTTAGAAATTGGAGAAGGTTAGTATATTTCCTTTGACTACTCTTCTTGAACAGTCAATACTCAAGGAGGATAATTAGGATTTTGTGGAAAAGACCTCTCATATACTCCAATTCAGAACAAATTTCTTGTGCAAACATAGAAATGAGGTCCAAGATGTTGTTAATAATCTGACCGAACAATTTGAAGAGTTGGAGGCAGTCATTGCTATCATAGTAGATGTTAATATACTAACAAAGGAAGGCCTGCCTTTGAGCCATATAAAAGAGAAATGGGATGAAAGGTTTAAAGGACTCATAAAGAAAGGAGATAATGGTGAAGATTTGATGATAGATCGACTGATGGATGTCAAAGAAGAGATAAAAGCTGCTAAAAGAGAATTGACAAAGATGAAGGATATGAGAGGGTTTGCTGCAGCAGAATTAGAGCGAATTAAGTTTGAAGATAGTTGGGTTGATGGGCCAGAATTAGATGTATTACAACAAATCTTCGCCAGTTATGATGAGTTTATTGCAGACCCAACTTCACATGCATAAATCTCTTGCATGCATGCCTTTCTTTTGCATGTTGCATGCAACAATGACAGTTTTGAAGCGCATGACATTTTTCTCTTCTATTTTTTGTTCTTCAGTTTAACTGAGTGTCTAATGTAAGAACTCAAGATCAAATAGATCTGAGTTTCCAAGAGATTTTCAGTTTCTAAAAGGGTGGATGACTTAAAATAGAAGTGGAGTTCGAATTTTTTATATCTATAAATACCCTTTGGGTATCATATTGTAAGGGTTGGCTGATAGAGAATAGAATTGGCTTACCTGATATTAGGAGATAGAATTTTTTGATAGTTGTTACAAAGATACATTGTATTTCATTTTACAGTTAAATAAAATTACAGGTTTACACAATATGGTGTTAGAATTAAGTTGTTTTATCTTATAAGGCTGATGAGTTATAATCTATCTGAATGCCAGTGATTGTGCTGAAGCATGATAGTTTTTTATGTGATGAAATTCATTAGAAGAAACCGGATTTAAGGATTATCATTGAATTGAATTTATTAAAGTCTGTTGATCTATGATCTTGGCGATGAATGAATGTGTGTTCTTTTGGAATCCTTGAAGTATTTGTGATTATGTGACTGTGATGTTAATTAAGCACCTTAGATGTATGCAATGGTATGGATTATTCTGTAAATTGTGTCATGCTTTGGTTTACTTGATCTGTTTGGAAAACATTCATTGTTGAAGATATATCTCTATATGCTAGATAAGTTTGATTCATATTTATTGGTTTACCCCTTTTGATCTATCTTTTTCTTTTATTTGAAAACCCCACTTCGTTATTAAAACTCAATGAACAAGTCATTGCTTGTATTCTTTGTTACCAGCATAGGGCCCTTGAATATTATAGTTGCATGAACCAATTGAGTGACACCAGACAATTGAGAACCAACTACCAGGACCTTAGGAGTCATGCTACTATATGTTGTCTTTCTTTTTCAAGAGAAATAGAGTAGAAATATTTTGTTTTAACGTTGTTTGTGTCATTTTCACCATCAACACAATCATCATAACATCTACATGACATAAAATGAGATAAAACATCAAGACATATATGCCACAAGTATGATTGACATCAAATGTATAAAGGTGAACACACATGATCAAAATCCAATGCATAACAACCAAATAATTAAGAATAATCAAGGTCATCCAATCAAATAATTCACATGCTCAAGGGGATAGTATCACCAACAATAATCATAAGGGATAATCCACATGACATAACATACAACATAAACATAAACATGTGCTAACCATGGTCTCATACATGATGGACATAAACATGTGCAACCATGGTCTCATACATCATGAACATAAATATGTGCACTCATGGTGTCATACAACAAAAATATAAACATGTGCAATTGAGTCTCTTCCAATCATAAGATAGTTAGAGACAAATCTCTCATTGGACACAAAGTCCAACTATATTAAGAATGAAAAAGCCATAGGAATTAGGGAAAGAGTATCATCGCAATAGACCAAAAGGATGAATAAGTGGATTTGTGTATGCATCAACTCACCCACATGAGGAACCCAACCAACAAGGAATAGTGCTCCCTAAGCATGCATGCCTTCTATGATCATACCAAGCCTATACAAGTGTTTTGGCTATGCCATAGGAATCAATATCCTGGTTATTTTTAATTAACCAATGCCTTTAGTTATCAATTAATTAGAAAAATCCTTTCCCCTCATATCCTCAGGCCCCTTTGTGCCTTGATTGATGTCAAGAGCCACTTGTTTCCAACACCTTCCACCTCAAATCCTAGGTTCAACATGCCAATTCACTATTTAGGTGTGGCATGAATCTTAATGCAAAATATTGGGGGCTAAAAAATAAACATAGTCTCAAAAGACTCTAAATCTATAAACAATAATGATACTTCTTTCCCCACATTAAAATTCATTTAGAATCACTCACAATTTCAAATTTTCTAAATTTATTGTTTAATGTAAAACCATAAAAATCTTAAATTCACCATTGAAAAAAGCTTCAAAATTTAAAATCAAAATTTTGAAATTCCAAAAATGCACAACACACTTTTTACAATAAAAAATCA
Organism: Sequoiadendron giganteum; assembly: GCA_007115665.2. Lineage (NCBI taxonomy): Eukaryota > Viridiplantae > Streptophyta > Pinopsida > Cupressales > Cupressaceae > Sequoiadendron > Sequoiadendron giganteum. Next base: position 505,148,536 of record CM021108.1, on the reverse strand, counting down.
TTTTTTTAAATTCCAAATTTTTATCATAACCATAACCGAAAATAGACATTTTCCATATTCTTCAAACACAAATTTTAATCAATAACTCAATCTACAATGGAAACCATATGCTTCTATAAGGGTAAGCTTGACACACATAAATGAAAGCATTCAAATAAATAGGTAAAGGAGGAGACTTACCTCAAGTTCGAGGCTCATAAAAACGTCAAATTTCTTTTCAATTTCTTGAAATTGAAAAGAAAATCCCACAAAGCAATTCTTACACACCTTCAATCTTTCCTAGAAAACCAATTTCTAGCCCAAGCCAATCTATTTCCAAGCAAATCCATCATTTCCCATATTTAAGGAGGGGTTTTTTTTAGAGAGAAAATGCCAAAAATGAGAGAGTGAATGAAAAAGACAAGTCTTTTTCCCTTTATGCTTTTTTCCATTTTCTAATTTTTATTTTAACTTTTATTTTATTTCTATTTTTTAATTTAATTTTGTTTTTTTTAAATTTTCGTGTTCACAAAATACACAAGCAATTATGTTAAAATATCTAATTCACTTCTTTTTAAAGGCAATTAAAGTAATACAATTTTATCCTTTTTAGAATTTAAATAATTCAAATTGAACTTCTCACACAAAGAAATATTTTTGATCATAATGAAATCAATTGCGATAATTAAATATCATTTCTAATGCATAATAAATAAATAAATCTCGTCTTTCCCAATTTTTTGATTCCCAATGCATTAAACACTATTCACATGCCATATTTAAATCTTTAAAATATAATTGCATGTAAAAAGGAAATAAACAACCACATAAAATCATGTATTTATTGGTTTTCCACAACATGTATGGAGTTCAAAATCACCATTGATTCATATCTGAAACCATAAGGGAAAACATATGACTCATCTCGCACTCAAATTGAGTGCAATAGGGGTTACCTTATACATTAGTCCAAAGTGACATCATCAATTAACCATTGTTGGTGAATAACTCTATATAGGGGGAGAAATAACTCTATACCTACACCCACTCAACACATACATCAAATGTACTTGCTTAATAATAGTTGAAACACATGAAAATCATCCAATGAGGTTTAAAATCATGCGAACCATATAATCATGATACATATATTGATATCCATGAAATAAAACATTTATGATAGACCAAACATATAATCATAAAACATGCATCTCAAGGAATACAACAATAACAAAATACATCAACTCCTCACAAAGAACTTGACATAATGTTATATATGCATCTCAATGCAACCAAGATACCAACAATCCACATGTTGAGGAATACCACCTCAAAACATGTGAGTGATCCAAACACACACTACATTACTCAAAGCAGCACACACAAGTTGACCCATGCATTCCCTAATACATAGTCAAAAAATAACACCAAAACCAAGATATCTCAAGACAACGAACAAGTAGATGTTATAATGTACCTTTAGCTCAAGAATGTATAGTAATTGCATCAAGATTCATTGAAAAACATATGTGCCAACTTGCAACAATAGATATTGGAAACACAAACCGCTAAGGTCTTACCTTCATAGTGGTATTAATAGTTCATAGATTGTCAAAATTATGAATATCCCCTACTTTCTTATTCCAAAGATATATATCCATGAAAAAAAATGTATGTAAACCTAAGTAGACAAGAAGAAATGTAAAAAACAATGACTATAAATAAGTCCTATAAATCCAATTATTATATCTCAATATGAAATTGTTTTGAATTTATATTCTAATATTTCACTTCAAATTTAGCATTAAATTTATTTTCGCATAGTTTTTTAAATTATTTTTAGTCGAAGACATTAGATTTCCACAGTCCATGTCACTAGAGTATGTAGTTTATGGATTTAGCTGTGTAATATTAGAATATAAATTGCAATAAAAAATACATTTATTTTTAATTAGATTATATAAAAATTAAAAAATTCATAATTTAACCTACAAATAAACCATAGACAAGTTTCACATAATTTTTCAAAAATAAAATAAAATTATTACAATGATTTTAATTCCAAATAATCAATTTAAAAAATTCCATAAATTTTATAATAAGATTTTACCATTCAAAATTTCACCATAAAAAAAAAAAAAACCTATTTGTAATAAGATTTTACCCATTGGACTTACGAATCCAATTGCTGATTTAATTACCAATAAACAAATATATAAATCATACCATCAAATATATACCAATATTATTAGGGCCTTCAGCTTCAGCCTGGGTATGTCCAAAGCCTTAGCAGTAGTGTTTACCCAGTTCATGTGGATCTTAATGCCTTTTATTTGACGTCTTTCATGGTTCGATTTGTTATCAGTTTCATACATTACAACATTTTGGTTTGTCTCAAGGAAGTGCCATAAATTACCATGAAAATCCGACTACTTTGCCGCCGATTTTCCTCAACGCCATGGATTTCTCCTCTGCAATTCAAATCAGGTTCTAAGGGCGCATCAAAATCCCAGAATTTAGAGCCTCGCAAGGCAGAAAATAATGCCCAATCGACTAGAAAACCTCGATATATCCGGCATACTGACGTAGTTAATTCAATAATGGCAGAACCAGACCTTCAAAGATCCCTCAACATCTTCAACAGCGCCGCAAAACAGCCAGGATTTTACCACAACCATGCAACATACAATGTTATTATCAACAAACTCGGCCGAGGGAAAAAATTCAAAGCGGTCGAAAAACTTCTACAGCAAATGGCAGTCCACGGCTGTAGAATCTACGAGGGCCTTTTTGTCAATTTAATGAAGCTTTATTGCATGGCCGCTATGCCAGAAAAATCTATCGAGACGTTCTACAGGATGAAGGATTTTAACTGCAAACCCTCGATGAAAGCTTTGGCTACTATGATTAATCTGCTGGTTGAAGGGGGCCGTCTAGATTTGGCCGAGGAAGTCTTTGCGGGTATGGAAAATATGAGGTTGGTTCCCAATGCTTGTGTTTTTAACACTTTAATGAAATTTCATTGCAAGCATGGAAAAATTGATAAGGCATTTGAGGTTTTGGATAGAATGGAGAAGACCATTTGTGCCCCTAATGTTATTACTTATTCTACTTTGATGGGTGGGCTTTGCCGAGTGGGTAATTTAAAGGAAGCTTTTAGGGTTTTTGAGGAAATGCTGGGGAAGGGAATTGACGCCGATGCTCAGGCTTATGATGTCTTAATTAATGGGTTTTGTGGGAATGGGGATGTCAATGGGGCTAAGAAGATTTTTGATTTCATGAAGAGGAATGGTTGTAACCCTAATTTGGTGAATTTTACATCTCTTATGAAGGGGCTGTGCCAGGATGGGAGGTTAGAGGAGGCTTCTGAGGTTTTTGATGAAATGAAAGTTGCCAATTGCTTGCCTGATGCAGTGACTTATACGATATTGATTGATGGTTTTTGCAAAGCGGGTAGGGTTGAGGAAGGCATGAGAATGTTGATGAAGATGAGGGAAGGCGGGTGCATGCCAGATTATGTTACTTTTAACGTACTGATTGGAGGCTTCTGCAGGACTTGTAAATTTGAGGAGGCTTTCACGCTCCTAGATGAGATGTCATCTTGTGGATGTGCTCCAAATAAGGCAAGCTATAGGATTATTCTCGATTATCTCTGCAAGGAAGGGGAAGTCAAGAAAGGTCTGGAGATTCTGGATGAGATGTTCAAGAGAGGCTTCATGCCACATTTTGATACTGCAAATTCATTGCTTGATGATCTTGCAAATGCAGGCAGATTGTACGACTTGACAGAGACACTTACTAGTTTAGTAGACAGGGGTTTTGCTCCTGCTGAAGATACTTGGAAGTGCCTCATACTGTCTGTTTGTAAAGAGAGGAAGTTACTCAAGGTCACTGAAATGCTTCAGAGAATATTAGAAGGAGAGCGTTGATTTTGCTTTTCTAGTGAAATGCACCATTCTACGCTGCTTGTCAGGCTATGTTTTCTGGGCTTAGTTCACTACTCGATGATAATGCCTTTTTCAACAGCAGGGCGGAAGGCCTTTTCTTGCACCATTGCATGAATTTATTGATCAAAATATCATTGTAGATTGGTGAGTGACCTGGATACTTAGAGTGGGCTTTGTAAAGAATGCCTTCAGTATACAGGTCAAGCAGGTCAGACATGCTTGTAGCTGACCATTCCCGAAATCGTTATGCTAATTATAAAACCAAGTATTGCCATAGTTGAATATGGTCAATGGTTCACGAGAGCAAAATTTTTACAACGATCAATTTTAACGATGGGGGGCTTGTTTGCATTTCTAGAAGCAAGGATGGGTATCAAAGTTTCTGTAAGTGCTAAAATGTGAACTGCATGAGAGATTTCAGTTTCAAGGGAGCATGGACCATTTGGGTGTCTGTAATCTACTACACCTGCATCTTGTTGCAAGCTTAAAATATTCTGTTGTTTCTGCGTCTCTTAGCAGGTGTCAATTCTCTATTGCCACCATACGTGATGGTGTTTATAAGATGCAAGCAATGGCTATAGTTGCTCGAATGAATTTCAGCCATAGAGTAGTACATCTCCTGAATATGAATATGGGTCAATATTTTTTTTAAGTGATTTATTTTTCAATGTCATAAAGTTTCAAGACTTAGTAACATGATTCTACATGCTTACTTTGTATCAGGTTTGAAGATACACCTGTGTAGGTTCATGTAATGTATTCCCAATTTGACAAAATATCCTCTTTCGATGGCTTTCTCCTTAGTCATCAATTACCATCTTTAGCTATATAGTATATAACTATTTATATAATTTAGACGTTCCTGATTGGGTATGCAACATGATTCATGTCAACTGTTCACTCTCTTATGTTTTGGCAGCAACTTCTGCCTTTTTGCAGCTCCGACTCAGTTGAGTTTCTTTTTCACTTCCAGTATTCAAGTGAGTGCCGATGTTCCTAGGAATTCAGGTTTCAGTTTTAGATTTGCTTCTTTTTAAAAAAAAATTAACCTTTAATTTGCAATTAGACACTCTCATCAATATCGGTCAATATTTTTTTATCCATACAAATGAAGAGTATACCCATTGTACATCCGTTTACTCCACGTAAATGAAGAGTATAAACATTCAATTTGGGTAACACTCTGCTTTCTATGCTCGTGTGCATTACTTTCTTAATTTCTGTCATGTGTTTTAAATGGTTTATATTAGCCGATCAGTTTTCTGCATGGATCCATCTAGTTGAAATTACATTCCAGCAGCAGGTTCATATCCAAACACCTAATCTGTTTGGATGGCAGAAATCTAGTGGTTATAGACTTATATGCTTATCTTTGTCTGACATAGAACTGAACCTGATTGAAAACAGGAAATAGAACATTTTGAACAAGAAAAAAACTTCCTTCTTGAAGAGCAGATGCCATAAACATGATTCCCTGTTCATCTTCATCAAGTGCACTGTCTTGATATATGCATCCTTGTGAAACCTTTTATTATGCTATGTCCTTTCCAATGAAACCTTTGAACACACAACGATTGGAATGTAATTTCCTCATTCAAAGGCACTCTTGAGACTTTTTAAGACCGGTTTCATGCAGCATGAAAATGGCCCCCTTTGACTGATAGTCAATACTAGTACTAGACCCAATGCAACCAAATGTAGTCTCCTGGATTACTGAGGGACTCCTTCAAGAAGGAAGTAAATTCCCACGTGGTAGATCCATTAGAGAGCAGATCTCACTTTGGTCTCTGAAATATGAGGCTTTCAATTTCTTCCTTATCAGAGTTCTCCTTTTTCATTTATTCACATAAATGATCTATACAGAAGAAAATTGTTTACTATCCGTAGATCAAACTCCAGCCTCGGTTTCATCTCCTGTTTTGTCAACATCAACTTTTGTGCCCTATCTTGAAATCTTCTCATAAAATTTCTCAAGTTCACTTCATCAACTTGTTCTCCCTCCCACTCTCAGCATGTACTGTACATTTATTTATTCCCCAGAAACCTAAACTTTCTACAGCTATACAAACAACTAAAGAACATTACAGGAAACGACTAGTTGAATATGAAGACGCCAAATATTGAGTTAAACCTAAGTTACTGAATTGGCTTGAAACCCTGATATTCCAGGTATGAAATGTATAGGAATTGGAATCAGAACCAATTCATCTGGCGGATTTGGTCAGGGCATGAAATTTTTAACTCCAGAATCATTTGAAATCGAACTTGGGCAATTCTAGTTGTGTCAGGGCAATTCCAAAGCAAGTCCATGTCCATCCTTGTTCCGCTTCTCCAAGACTTATGACTTGCTACCTTTTGTTGTGTTCCACTGATGGCCATCAGCATTGGCAGGTTTCTCATTTCTCTTCTGCAGGTCTTTGGGTTTGATGAAAGCAGGTGAGGTGGCATGATAGTGGACTCGGGCATGGCTGTGATGCTGCAGGGTACTTAAAATGGCCATTAGAGATGCCTTCCTGCTGACCACCTGACAAGTTTTGCGAGCCGAAGGTATGCCCATTTCCGACACATGCTATGACCTTGCTGGCTGCCCAACTGTTCACATTCCTACAAATTTTCATTTTCTCAACGGGGCCATTTTGATTCTCCCAGCTGAAAATTGTCTGATTCCTGTGGACATTTTGCCTGGATTTTGCACACGCAGCAGGCACTCTGTCTATGATAGGCAATATCAGCAGCAAGGTGCGAAGTGCCTATAGATTCTGCCAACTCTCTCGTTGGCTTCACTATCGACCGGTGCTAATTCAATTTAAATAAAGAGAGAATATGATGCTGGTTAGTGATTGTACTATTTTAATATTAAATAATAAATATCAATCATAACATTCCAATTTGACAAATTGATGTCAAATTAGTATACTTTATTTGTAATATCTGTAATATTCATGGTAGTTTTGTTTAGCATATGCATGATATGCGGCATTTTGAACTTGATTCACATTTTAGGCTGCAAATATGTATATGTTTATGATTTTTGTCTGGATATACCCAGCCAAAAAATTTGTCATACCAACATACTGACCCATACCCAATTCTGATTCAGCAACTTAGAGTTGAACCGATTTCTTTGTGAAGAGCTAACTGACTTGCTGCTAACGGTAATTTAAACGCCGTCACTAACTGATGAATAACCACTCCCTTTTGAAACTACAAGCATCTTCCTCCTTCAGCCGAACTCCTGAATGTGCCAAAAAATTTGTCATACCAACATACTGACCCATACCCAATTCTGATTCAGCAACTTAGAGTTGAACCGATTTCTTTGTGAAGAGCTAACTGACTTGCTGCTAACGGTAATTTAAACGCCGTCACTAACTGATGAATAACCACTCCCTTTTGAAACTACAAGCATCTTCCTCCTTCAGCCGAACTCCTGAATGTGCCAAAAAGTATGTCATTTCTTTCTTATGCCAAAAAGCAAAATCTGCATGTGGGGTTAATGATCGCTAAGTAAACAGTGTGCAACTCTGTTTTAATTTTTGGAGGTAAACCAAGGGCACTTTTTCATTTATATTTTAAAGCTAAATTCATGCCTGTCAGTGTTATCTTCCAGAGCTCGATGCGGCAACCAATTACTAAGACCCTATACTTTGTTGGAGGATTTTGTAAAAATGAAAAACAGAAATGGTAGAAGCTGTATATATTATAGATGGTACATGATGCCTCATGTGATGAAACAAGGAAGGGAAGCCATATATTATTCATCGCCCATGTTACTTTGTACAGATGAAGCAAGGGTGAGGCATTTAAACTGTAAAAGCGCTCCTTTCTGTGTTTCTTCACTTCTTATTTTTATATTTTTAGAGTTTGAAGCAAATGGTACCGATACATACCTCAACAGAAGTCTTGCATTATCTTATGATGGCTTTTTATGAGAGAATTTGTTTCTACTCAATAATACTTAAAAGGTTTTTGTTATGATGTGGGTGAGACCAATGTGGAGGATGCACATAAATAAATGCTTCAGCAAACTTGGCTTGTGAGAGTAAAGGAAAGTGAAAAATAGTGTAAAGAACAAAATTAAGGCCGAAAAATCTGAATTAGGAGACAAATGCAAAGGCTTTTTGTTATGCTCCCACCCTTATAGTGTTATGAGTAGTTGGCTTGTGGCTACCTTAACTCTTAATTAAGTCATATTATCATTATTATATTGTTATTTAGTTATTTAGGTCGGCTTAAAAATTATATGGGGTTGTTTAGGTCGGTTTGGGTGATATCCTAGACATAAGTACGGTATATATATGAGGTATAGGTATGTTATTATCATCATATTGTGAATTGTGTTATGATTGGAGATATTTGGAGGCTTGCCCCCTTGAGGTGGCTTGTTATTTTTAGTTATTATTAAGTTTTTGCGGCATATTTCCTATCATATTCTTTTATTGTGCAAGTTATTTCATTACAAGTGGTATTAGAGCATGATTTTGGTATCGTGACAAGGTGGTCATTTTTTTCAATTTTAGAAGTCATTTTGTGAAACACATTTTAGATTTTGGCAAATTTTTGTTTGATTTTAAAAGGGTTTTTGAATACCATATTCAAGCAGCTACAGTCTAGATTTTAGAGTAATTGGAGTAAAATATAGTGATTTATTGCAGAATTAGGGTTTTTGCCCAATTTATTTTGAAAGGGCATATCTTCTAAATCTTGTTGAATTTCTTCCTAATTTTAGTGGGTTTTTGTAACAATAAGAAATGAGACTACAATAAAATTTCAGATCAATTTGAGCATAATTAAGCGATTTATTGCAAAATTAGGGTTTCCAACAAATTCGCTCTTAAGGTGGCAAAACACCTAATTTTTGAGAGATTTTTATAGAAATGTGCAACCCAGGCTTTGGTAAGTTATATACAACAACTCAAGAGTATTTTGACTTCATTTGTGCAATTCATTGCAAAATTATCTTTTTAGAACTTCACAACAAAATGTAGCCACAAAAAAAGAAGGAAAAAAAGAACAAAAAGTAGAACAAGAAAAAGATCGAGAGCAAGATATAGAGAAAGAGCAAGAACAACAACAACAAGACAAGAGTAGGAAAAAAAGGAAAAAGAACAAGAAGCAATAGTAGAAAAAGAAATTGAAGTAAACAAGGAGATGAAGAAGAAAAAAGAAAAAGTTAGTGTTGAGGACAATACTTTTGTGAAGAGGGCAATTTTATGCCCCACCCCTATAGTGTGTATAATGTTAAGAGTAGTTGGGTTGTGATTATCTTAACTCTTAATAAGTCATATTATCATTGTATACACCTAAAATCAGTCAAGATAATTGATTAATTAAATACTGGTTATTTGATTAATGAATCTTCTTAATTCCTCTACTTATAAATAAATTGAAAAATTTATTAATATAGTTCACTCTTTAATTTCTTCCTATCTAAAATCATTTTTTTCATGATTTAATTAAATGAACAAATCTAACTAATTTGTTTTATTTGATTAATTCCCTCTCATTAAAATTGAGTTTTTAATTCAATTTTGTCACATTTCTACATAATTCTCTAACTTCCTTCCACCTCATTTGCCACCTCAGCATGTGTCATATGAATTTAAATATTTCTAATTTCTAAATGGAATTATCTTCAACAAATTTGAAACCACCTTGGACACATGGCTTCTCTTTCCATTTGATTCTTCTAAATACTTGGCAAAGTGCTCTTTTAAAGGGGACAATCTCCACGATTCTCTCTAACTTCTTCATCCTCCAATCGTCGATTTCTCTGGATCATAATCTTGACTGTCGAATCCTGTCACATCACAATATGCCTTGGAAATCCTATAAATGCAACCTCATTCTCTAGTTTTTCATAACACATCTTTGAGCAAACTTACTTTGTAGGAATCATACTAGCATTTGGAGAGCATTGGCTTAGAATATTTAGTTTGCATTTAGCATTTACATTGTAGTATTGTTATAATGGCAAATTTATTTTATAGAATCATAGCATTGCATTAGTGTTATAGAATTTATTCCAACATTTGCATTTAGAATTGTATCTCACCATTAGCAATAATCTTTACATTATTTATACAACAGTAATTTCATCCATCATTTAACTTTTTATATCTAGGAAAAATACAAAAAAACATGTTAATGTAGGCATTTAGCTTTGCATTTCATAAATCTTCTCGTTTCTTAGGTTGCCATCTGATAAATTCATGTGCAACACAAATAAATCTGAGAGCATGCATGAATTTGAAGGTCCTTAAGATTAGAGAGCAATGAAACGATTTTAAATAGTAGATATAGTAGATTGTCTTGTTATTTCAATCTCTTTCATATAAGACGTTTCATTGATGTGTGTTGGATTTACTTTATTAATTCCTCATTTTAATACCACACATAAATTGGTGCGACTGTTCATAGGTTCCTCAAATAGATCCCCTTCAGGTGTGGATAGTTGATATGCACCCGATTCGAAGACTGATACAATGACAAATGGTCCTAAACAATTCAATTCAAACTTTCTTTTATTTTCTTTGTCTTGTTGATTGTGCGGGTTTTCCTTCAGTACCTAATCACTGACCTGAAATGTTCTTGACATTCTTTGTTGATAAGCCTTTAGGTGATCAACCACAAGCTGACGACGTTCATCCAACAATTCCAACTCTTGTAGCCTAGACACCCAATAATCTTCATTTGAAATGATCCCCGTTAGTGACACTCGAAGTGATGGTATTTCAACCTCAATAAGTAAAATGGCCTCTCATCCATAGACGAGAGCATATGGTGTGGCTCCTGTGGGGGTGCAAGTATTGGTGCGGTACGCCCACAAAACAGGGTTCAGTGGAACGTGTCAGTCACGTCCAACATCGTTGACATTTTTCTTTAGTATCTTCAAGACGGTTTTGTTTGAGGCCTCTGCTTGGCCATTTCCTTGAGGGTAGCAAGGTGTAGAAAACCGATGTTGGATATGAAATCTTTCGCAAAGTTCTTGAACGTCTTGATTCTTAAAAGGTCTACCATTGTCGATGATGATGGATTGAGGAATGCCATACTTACAGATGATGTAATTCAAAATGAAGGATGCAATCTGCTTACCAGTGATGGTAGTCAAAAGAACAACTTCAACCCACTTTGTGAAATACTCGGTGGTCGTGATTATGAATTTGTGCCCATTGGACGAAGATGGATGGATTTTTTCCACAAGGTCAAGTCCCCACTGACAAAAGGGCCAGGTCGTTGCAAATGGTTGGAGTTCTTGTGCCGGTACATGTATGAGGTTGCCATGGATCTGACACTTCTTGCATTTCTTGACAAACTGGAAAGACTCCCTCTCCATATTCGACTAGTAATATCCCAAATGGAGTTTCTTTGTGAGGGTAAGACCACTTGAATGTGCTCCACAGATACCCTCGTGAACTTCTTGTAAGGTCGTTTCAGACTCGTCGCGTTCCAAACATCGAAGGAGAGTTCCATCAAGACCTCGTTGGTAAAGTACATCAACGATAAGGGTGTGTTGGGCAGCTTGATGGATGAAGTTCCGTTTTTGGTTTCGTGATAGGTCGGGTGGAAGGGTGTTGTCTTTTAGATAGGTGTAGATCTTTCCATAGATTGAGGTATCGGTGTCAAGTGGCAAACGACTTGGGACTAAGGATCGTCATAGGCAGGGGTAAAGATTTATTCCACCATGAACTCATAGTGGCTTCGTTTATCTGGAATCTGTAATAGAGAAGCAATAGTGGCCATAGTGTCACCAACTTTGTTGTCTATTCTTGAGATCTGTTCAAATTTGATAGTAACAAAGTATTTCTTAAAGTCATCAATCATCCTTTATATGGCATCATAATATTTGCATTAGAAAACACAAAAACAAGTGCATTGCATCACATTTGCATAATCAAGTTCATCTCATATAGTGTAGCAACATCATCATACATTTACATCAGGAAAATACCAAAAATAAATTGCATTGCATTTCATTTGCATCTATCCCATATCATAAATCATCATCCATAAAGCATTAACATATCATTATCCATAAATCATTAACATATCATCATTCATGTGCATTATCATATCATTGCATCCATAAATCATCATGTCATAATCATTAATAAATCATCATCCATATGCATTATCATATCATCATTCCATCCATACATAATCATGAAAGCATAAACATATAAACATTGCATAACATAAACAACATAGAAACTAAAGGCATCCATCATTAGTATCCATTATAAGCATCATAGCATAAAACATATAGAATCAACATTGCATTCATACATCATTATCATGTAAGCATATAAACCATCACATAGCTTACCAAATAGAAATTAAATGCAACCACCATAAACACACATAAACATCATATAGATCAATCATCGTAACTGCATATCATATATAACTCTCAAAATAATAATGTCAAGTGTATAAGGATCTCCAACAATATGAGGAGATACGTCATCAAAAAATAGGGCAATAAATCATAATGTCATCAAATCTCTGAATCGATGTATACAATGTCTCTGTTGTACATCAAAATATGACATCAAAAGTACTATGTAGTGCTACCCCTAGATGTCGTGGGCCTCGTTGATCCTCTTGTAGCACCTGATGGACATGCACCTGGTGCACCTATACCTGGATATGTGCCTGGATCTCTACGTGGTGGTTGTGTCACACCCATACTAGTGGTCCGAGAGTGACTACATCATGATTGTGACTGTGCATAACTAACTCGTTGTGTGGCAAACACTACCTCATGATATCTCCCTCTGTAATGCTCTACCTCTTGGGCAGTACGACGAATCTCCTAGAGATAGTCCGCTATGGAGGTGCCCTCACCCACTCTCTGCAGTCTCTCAACCACAACCTTTCCTTGCTCATACCACCATCTAGTAGCATCCCTCTCGGCGGTCAAGTTTGTCACCTGTGTCTGTGCCTGTGCTAGTGGTTGTGCATGTCCCTATAACTACCCATGTACTTGTGTAACAAATCCTTGCACCTGCACCTGCAAGGTAGCAATTTGTGTTTGCTGCTGAGAGGGCACCCCAATCTGTACGAGCTGCTATGCTGCAGCCACCAGAGATCTATGTCTAGGCACCATGAAGTCCCTGACATCAAATGCTATACCTTTGCCACCACCACCTCTACCATCATCTCCACCATCATCACCGTCTCCCCCATCACTGCTCTCCCCCTCCCCATCCTCCTCTTCATCTCCCTTGCCTCTCCTTTGTCTGGGTGCAAGTCGTGGTGCTCTCTCATCATCATCTAATAGGGGCACTGGCTCGTCTAGGCTCGACAACCGAGGAAATGGATGAGTGAAGAAGTACTGCGCAAAATCCTCAGAGCAAGCAGCCTCTATAATCTCTAGGTGATACTCCCAAATCACCGGTTGCAATCCATAGTACTACTGACAGGCGGCCTCATATGATAAAACTAGACCCCACTCTGGTATATCCTACCACCATCGTGCATAGTGAGCAACTCCCTGGGGCATACCTTGTACCCTGTCGAACTGTCGGTGTACTTTGCCTAGAAGGAATCTCTCAATAATGAAAGGTGTCTTGCCGATCAGATATCTAGCTATACATAGATATGACATCTTTGTATCATTCTTTGGCCACCGCTCACAATCCAAATATGGTCTCCAGATCACATAATAGAGGTCATCAAGCACTCTTCTCCAATACTCCAGTTTTCCCAACTTATGTTGGACAACCTGACCTATGTAACCATGAACATAGGGTTTCCCGACTGGCCTTTGTCGGTCCACAACTGGTCTAATGACAGCTATACGCTCCCACAACCATATATGCAATAGTGTGACCCCTGCTGACAAACTGGATGCTCTAAGATACACAACCTAGTGAAGATCATGGTACAGATGGCCAAGCATGCAGGATCTCCAGGCATGTCGAGCCTGATGAAGAATCAAGCTCTCTAATGTTCGACCCCATCCAACTAATAGTCCCTTCGACTTACGGTCGGGACATAAAAATCCACCAATAAATCCGGCAAGCACACACGACAATGTGGCATAAGCATCAAACATATCCCGCCATGAGATCTCCTAACCACAGATCTAGTCATCCTCGAATATCCTTCGAAGGGCATCAGTCCCTCCTTGCTCGATAACATCATAGAAAACCAAATCTCCAATCACTAGAATCCGCAAAATCTGGTAGACGTCCTCTGGTGTGACTGTCATCTCACTGGTGGGTGAATGGAAAGTGTTGTGGTCGCCATGCCACCTCTCTGCTAGAGTTGTCAAGAGTCCTCGATTAATCCTAATCTGGGGCATATCTAACAATGAACTCAATCCACACCGTCTAATCAAATGTCGATCAGCCTGATCTAACTGCGGTATCAAATCCCACGTCCTCAGGAATCGCTCCCGCGACATCAAGGTAGACGAAGGTGTTGGAGCCTTTACAATTTTCCAGTCTTGGGGTTTTGGGTTTTAGCCACAAATTTTACCTTCTAGTCTTTTGGTTGCTTTGGCTATCTATTCGTGCGTTGATCTGCTGTTATGGGTCACCGATTGAATAAGTTGTGATCTAAGCCTTGTTATTCGTTTGTGTTATTAACCCCTTTTTACCTGCCCTATTGGTTTTTATTCGTTGGGACTGTGTTTAAACTTTATATGTGTATTGGGTTGATAAATGTCTAAAATTGTGGCCTCAAGGGTCATTTCCTCGTCTGCCTAGCTAGTCCCCCTTTTATAATTAACAATTATCGCATGTGCAGGCTTTCTAACCATCAGATGAAGATGAAATAGTCAAATCCAGACCATTTTGGGCTGACCTCTCAAGGTTTTCACAAAATTGTTGAGTGGTGTACAGAATAGTGATGCGTGGAAGTCGATGTCGAGCATGGGCCACGCGGCAAGCAAGTGGAGCCCGACTAAAAGGAAAAATGCGGAAGCCCCGATAAGACACCACGTGGCAATGATAGGAAAATTGCAAGCAGTATTGGCAACAGTGAACGGTGGAGAGCAAACAAAGGTTTGATCTGACATCTTTCTAGGAGCTTGATGCGAATATTAAGTAATTGTGGGCCATTTTCCACGATGGAAGTCAATGTCAGATTGAATAAAGCACAACCATTCAATGATCTAGCCTAGATGAAGAAAGATCAATGACCAAGATTGAGGAACAAATGTAGCCAAATCACCACCATTCCCCGCAAGCTCGCGAGATTAAGATGCAGGCTCTTTAAGATTGGCGAGACTCGCGAATCATTGCCATGTACACTTTGTAGCTGTAGATGAATGGATCCCACAAGTATTCAGAGAAGCTCCACATGCTTATTTTCATCAATGGCTTGGAAGTAAAGATTAAGATGCAGTTCGATCTCCACCCTTGCTCGCTAGCTCGTGCCTCCAAAATGCTCACTAGTTAAAACTTGTGAGATGTGTGATATGGCAATGTGTAGCAAGTAGTCAGAGCTCAACAAAAGTGAAAAAAATGACTTGAAGGGAAACCCCGATGGGATGCCACGTGGAAAGTTTCCGACAAACTGCAAGCGACAAAGATTAATGGATTAGTTGTTATTATTATCTTTTTATTTAATCTCCTGCTTTGTTATCAATCGGCATGACCTTTGGTCTAAGGTTGGTTTCCTCTCATGATAATTTGAAAAGATTGAGATCAAAAGATGCGAGGGATTTTTTTGGGAAGATATAAAAGGGGGAGATAGATTAAATATGGAGAGAGGAATTTAGAGAATGATATACACAGTGAAGACCATGATGCATATATAAATATGGAAGAATTCAATGAAGATATTTGATTTTGTAGCTTAATTATGGTATCAATTGTTTGTTGAAATTATTCAATTGTTTGGTTGTCTCCATTTTAATGCTTCTTTGTTATTCAAACTGATATATCAAGTATATGTTCAGTTTTCAATGCACATTTTTTGTATGTGATTACTTGGTTCTTTCAAGTGAAGATTAAATCCTTATAGTCATTCACAATAATTTAGAAGTGTTAATTGGATCAATAAGAAGAGCCATATAATTAGGGTTGTCAATCTATCTCAAATAGAGTTTGTTGACTATTTACTTGCATGTCTATACAAGTTATAAACCCATGTCAATGTGACAAACAGTTTGAGTTATTGCCATTACAGTTCGCATTTTCTAGGTCTTCATTGGACTTTGTTTTACCCAACAAGGCACTGGTCTCACCCATTTTTATTTTATTTAGTTTCATCAAACATTATTTTAGAAATCCGCATCTGTTAACCGAACATATTGAATTGCACTTTGATATTGCTTATACAATTTATACCAATTTAGGATTACATCTCTCCACTGTCAAATTGCCATTGTGGATAGATTGATCAAATAGGAAATATAGTTCAAATCTTCACCATTTACATAGGTACACCCGCCTAGGTTTAGCAGAGCCTAAAGAGTAGAAGGTTCAAACACATTGATTGGCCTTGTCCGTTAGCCAAAAACGTGTCAAGAGTTTGGAAACCTCTTGTGGTTCAAACCTGCGTTTTTGAGACCTAACAGTTTGGCGACTCCACTGGGGAGTTAAAATGAGCCCAAGCCTTCATCATAGAGTCAATATCTTGCAAAAGACTCCATTGGGAACAAGGAACTACAAAATTTTCTCACCTTTTGGAAAGTGAGTGGTGACTCTGAATGAACAAGTGCATTAAAACCGATAAAGTGAAGTATACATCAGAAAGGAACCATCCTAGAGTTCAGACTAGCAAAATTACTCACAACATGCATGAGAGAAGGTCTTTTTATAAGGAGGATCCAAATAATGACAAAAGTAAATGGAATCAAAAGAATGATAAGGGCAAGAGGGTGTTTGATGACATGGGCCCAACGAATAAAGACAACTTATCAAAAGCACACCTAGAGACATATAATTCCTATGGTACACTGGCAACTGAAAACAACCCATCTAGAGAACCTCACACTCTTGAGGAAAAGAGGAATCCCTTTTATCAACCAGACCAAAAGAAAGTTTAGGAGTTCATGGTTGGACTTGAGGCTGAAAGGGAAAGGACACAACATGAATATGATCAAAAAATGGTGTTACTTGAAGAATATCGAGATGGACTTGGCTATGAAGCAGCCTCTGAAGAAAACTATGAACATATGGCTTGGGATGAGATAAATGCACGATTGGAACATGAAAGACAAGAAGTAGAAAGAACAAGAATGGAATATGAGCAGAGGCTCCAGGCAATAAAAGAGCTTCAAGAATTGAAGTTACAGAAATCCCAAATCAATGCTCAGATGGCTAACTTACCTAAATATGTGCCACCTCACAAGCAGGGGAATAATAATGCAAGACCTTCAAATCCCCCCAAAGCACAACAAAATCAGTCAAGGAATCAATATAGACCTCCAAATGCTCCACTACAACATCAAAATGCTCAGCCACCCCCTCACCAGAAATATATACCCCCACATGGTCAACAACACATGCCTCCACAAGGTCAACAATATATGCCACCACCTCACAACAATCCATTGTACCAGTACCAGCATCCTCAAAATACACCTCCTCCACCATACACAACCATGATCAGACAATTTGATTTGGTTGGATTTCAAATATATCCTTATCCCATGGATAATAGTTGGAGAAGCCTTGTCCCAAAATTCATAGGAAGTAGTGCAGTCACAACTGAAGAACACTTAAGGAGCTTTAATGCATTTATTCAAGACTTGGATATGAAATATGAGGATGTGCAAATGAGATTGTTTATGATGTCATTGATTGAAGATGCTAGAGATTGGTTTAACAGTTTTCCAACAACTTCTATTGACTCCATTCAGGAGTTTTATGAACAATTCCTTGAGCAGTATGGGAATCAATGTGCACCAAAGTTTTCCCTGCATGAATTGATAACTATCTAGAAGCATCAAAATGAGTCAGCTTATGAATTCAACCAGAGGTTTTCTAAATTACATAATAAGATACCTCCTGGATCTAAATTAGTTGATCCTGTTGCATTAAGTATCTATTTAAAAGATTTTGATCCTAAGACAGGATATGAGCTTAGGAACAGGTGTCTCGAGAATTTAGTTGAAGCTAAAAAGATAGCACTAGCTATTAAAAATAATAGGAAAGTTGCAAGAATGATTGGCAAGAGGGATAATCCTAGGGTTCCCCAATATACCCCTCCAAATAGGCAGGAAAATACATACAAAATTGAAAGGCCAAGGTTGCATGACATGCCATATAATACAAATTGGAAGGATGGAAATACAGTGATGGATAGGCCAAGGAATAAAGAGACACCTGATCCTATAAAGAAAAGAGGGGTGTATATGGTAAATAACAGTCTTTGGTGCTTAGTTTTGTGACTTGCCACATTCCCCAGATCATTGTATTGTAGCTCAGTCAATACCAGGAAAATACATACCAAAAGACAACAATGAAGAGGACCATTATATCTATTTAACTTCCCACACTCTTCACTCTGATGAGCAGGGATATTCATCTTCAGAAGGAGGGTATGAATATGATGTTGATCACCAAAAGTACAATGTCCATATGGCAGTTAAACAAGTTTTTTCTGATCATGAAGAAAGTGATGATGAACAATGTCCTCCTAGTACATCATATTAGACAAATAAATGCAATATGAGAAGATTGACTGAGGAAGAAATTAAAAGGTTAACTGTTGCAGCAATTGAGCAGGCCAAAAGCAGATACTGGTTGAGAAATAGAACAGTAAATGAGAATGAAGGTGATCCAAGAGGAGTATTTTTTAAGGATAAGAAAATTCCCCAGGAAGTTTCAAAAAGGACATATGATAAGCAACTTGATAAAAAAGAAAAAAAGTATGTTCATAAGGAGGAGAACAAAGAATTGCCCAAGGACAAACAAAAGTCAGATCAAACAAACAAAAAGGAGAAAGAGGAGAACAAAGGAGAGTCAACAGAGCAAAAGAGGATGATCAGAACAAAAGGTGCCTCTTTTGATTTCATGCAAGCATTGTCCCAGGTAAAATTGTTTGTCCCATTCCTTGAAATAATGAAGATTAAAGAGTAGAGGGAAAGTGCTATTCAATTAATATCTAGTGGAAGTGATAAAAATACAAACCTTGAAAATAAGGAGATTCCTGAAATTAGTAATAAGAAGGAAAAGATAAAAGTTCCAGAGGTTTGTTTAAGTAATGCATTGATGAATCCACCACAAATTGATCCATTCTTTACTACCCTACTCATAAATGGCAAGCTGGTAAGAAATTGTATGATAGATTTAGGTGTTGTGATCAACATCATGCCAGTAGGGGTGATGAAACAACTCGGTATGTGGGTAGATGTTGAAGGTGGTAAATGTTATGCCATGGATAGTAGACTTGTCCTGGTGGTGGGAATTATGAAAGATGTGGAAGTGAAATTGGCTACTTATCCACAAGCAACTTATAATATTGATATAACTATGATTGACACACCTCCTCAGTTTGGAATGCTTTTGTCAAGACAATGGACTGCAGCAGTTGGAGGTACTATACAGTTTGATTTATCTTATGCCACAATACCAGTCAATGGTAAACAAGTCAAATTGTATAGAGAACCAAGGATGAGCTAGATTGTGGATTGTGTCCCCCTAGAGCAAATGAATTGCTTTTGTGATGTGGATCTAGGGAGTTTTAGAGTAGAACCTTCCCAACATGAATTGGTAAATAGTGATCCAATTGATAACATGTATCTAAATATCAACATGGTGTGTGGAAAATGTATTTTGATGGAGCATGCAACCAAGACGAAAATGGAGTTGGAGTAGTGTTTATATCACCTAGAGGTGTTACATTCAAATATTCATTTTTTTTTAACCTTTGAGTGTACAAACAATGTAGTAGAATATGGGGCCTTGTTGATCAGTTTAAATATGGTTGTTAAGCACAAGATCAAATTGATAACTATTTTGGGGGACTCTGAACTGGTTGTCCAACAGATCAGATCAAGATATGTTGCAAAGAATAAAAGATTGAAACAATATAAAAATGTTGTGTGGGATACGATTGAGTTATTTGATGCTTTCTCAATTGATTGGATAAACAGATCAGAAAACTTAATGGCAAACTTTCTAGCTAACATTGCCCTGAAAAGAGATGATATTACTTTGGCTGGAAAATCTCAGGTTGAATTCAAAATAAGACCTGCTATCTCTGACAACATATACAATTGGCAAGTTTTCAATGATGATACCGTCCTCCTAAAGTTTGTTCATTGCATAGATCAGTATGAGGCTCAGGAGATTGACTTCAATGTTTTTGTGGAATAAGTGGATGGGAAACAAACTGTGTTTGGGAAGAAAATATTGCAGCTTAAAACCAACAAGCTCCCCAAAGGGCTTGTGGCACTAGAAAGAGTGTATGATGGGAATGATCACTCTCTCATGAAGGAGACACCAGTTAAGAGAGAAGATATTGAAGAAATAAATATAGGAATTGAGTTAGCACCAAAAAAGGTCTACATTGGGAAGAAGATAAGTCCCACCATCAGGGGAATGTTGATTGCTTTATTGAGAAAATACAAACTTGTGTTTGCTTGGTCTTATGAGGATCTCAAGATATATAGAGAAGATCTTTTCCAGCATGAGATTCCACTTAAACCAGATACAAAGCCATTCAGACAAAAGTAGAGGCCTATTAACCCAACATTGGAACATAAAATGCAGGAGGAATTGGCGAAACTAAGAGATGGAGGTATTATTAAACCCATTAGACATTCAACATGGGTCTCAAACCTGGTTCCAGTAAGAAAAAAAAATGGGGATAATAGACTATGTGTAGATTTCAGAAATCTGAACGTTGCTTCCCTTAAAGATAATTATCCTCTCCCAAATATGGAGGCAGTATTGCACAAAGTAATAGGGTGTGAGTTACTATCAATGAAGGAAATTTTTTCAAGATATAACCAAGTAAAAGTCAAAGATTCTGAGCAATATAAGACAACATTTACTACACTATGGGGAACATATGTTTATATTAGAATTCCTTTCAGTCTCACAAATGCAGGGCCCACTTTTCAAGGAGTCGTGGATGTGGTGTTTGCATATTTAATTAATACCATAATGATAGTGTATTAGGACGATCTTACTGCTTATTCTAAAAGGGCAGAAGATCATGTGAGGCACTTGGAGAAGATATTTATCAAAGCTCTAGAATATGGTATTAGTCTTAATCCTAAAAAATGTCATTTTGTTGTTATAGAGGGTAAGCTTTTGGGACATATTGTATCAAAATATGGGATTAGAATAGACCCTGAGAGACTAGAAGCCATAGATAAAATTCCCATTCCCAAAACTATCAAAGCAATCCAATCATTCTTTGGTCAAATTAAATTTGTTAGGAGATTTGTATCAAATTTTGCTGAGATTGTTAAACCTATATCCAAGATGCTGAAAATGGGAGAAAAGATAGATTGGACTGCAAAAGCCATGGAAGCCTTTATATCTATCAAAAGAGCTATCAAGGAGGCCCCCATCCTAAAGTCCCCTAATTTTACCGAATCTTTTCAAATATTTTCTTTTGCCTCATTTCACACCATAGCAGTTGTTATGTTACAAAAGAATGATGAAGATCATGAGCAACCTGTATATTTTTTTAGCAAGTCTTTGCAAGGGTCAGAATTGAAATATGATATTATGGAAAAACAAGCCTTTGCATTGGTTAAAGCAATAAAAAATTTCAGACCATATCTTGTTGGAGCTAAAGTAATTGCCTATGTCCCACATGCAGCAGTGAAAGATATCGTCATACAAACAAAGGTGAAAGGGAAAAGATGTAGATGGATTAATAAAATCCAAGAATTCGATATGGAAATTCAGATTACCAAGTTGGTAAGGGGACAAGGTTTGGCCAGGCTAATGGCAGAAACGAACATTGAAGCAAACCAAATCTACAATATAGAAGGTGAGGAGAATGCCGTTGCAAGTATCGAACATACTCCTTGGTACACAAACATAATGTATTATCTTAGGCACATGAAATTCCCTGAGGGGTTGAATGATAATCAAAAGAGAACTTTGAAGTTGCAAGCGTCTAAGTATGTATTTATAGAAGGGGACCTATTTTAAAAGAATAGGGATGGAATGCTACGGTTGTGTCTAGATGAATCACAAGAAAAATATGTCTTGAGGGAGATGCATGAAGGGGTGTGTGGAGGTCATTATTCTTCCAAAACCACTGCACATAAGATCCTCAGGGCTGGCTATTATTGGCCTAAAGTTTTTAATGACTCTTTTGCATATGTAAGGAAATGTGAAGCTTGTCAGAAGTTCTCAGGGAAATTGAAATATCAAGGAGCCCTACCACTTAGAAATTTGTAGGTAGAAGCCCCTTTCCACCAATGGGGAATTGATTTCATTGGAGAAATACAAGAAAAGTCAAGTGGAGGAAATAAATGGATACTAGTAGCCACTGATTATTTTACTAAGTGGGTGGAGGCTATCCCAACTAAACAAGCAACAAGTAAGGTGGTGATAAATTTTTTGATGGAAAACATCATAACTAGATTTGACACACCAGTGAGAGTGATCATAGATAATGGGATGTGTTTTAGGTCTGATGGATTCAAAGACTTCTGCAACACATATGGCATTAATATTTCTTATGTTGCCCCTTATCATCCACAAGCAAATGGTTAGGCAAAATCCAGTAACAAAAGTCTTCTAAAGATAATGAGGATGTTAGGTACAAATAAAAAGGCATGGGACTCAAAGTTGAGAATGGTTGTATGGGCGGATAGGATTATAGTGAAAAAAGCAATTGGAAAATCACCATTTGAACTGGTGTATGGAACACAAGTCAGGATGCCACTACAAAACCTTTTACCAATTTATAATTTTATTCTACAAGAGGATTTGGATATTTCTGAACCAATGGAGGAAAGAATGGAACAATTTGCAGAACTTGATGAGATAAGGAGAATGGATCAAAAGAAAAATGTGAAGCTACAATCACAGGTGAAATATATTTTTGACAAAAAGGCAAAAGATCAGAAATTTGAGGAGAATGATTTGGTGCTAATGTGGAATGCTCAATGTCAGGAGAAGGGAAAACATGGAAATTTTGAAGCCCTCTCGTTGGGTCCTTTTGTGATCATTGGCAAAGGAGGGGAGGATTCTTATTATTTGTAGAACATGTCTGGAGAGGAGCAGGAATTGTCAGTACATGGGCAATTCCTAAAGAATTTCTTCTTTTAAAGAGTACCAGAGGATTAAGGATTGCCAGTGCATGGAAGATTCTTAACAAACCTCTTAAAACATTATTTTCCATGCACAGTAGTCTAGGAATTTAAAAGGGGCTGGGACTTACTACTACATGGACAATCCCAAAAATCCCTCATTGGAAACAAATTTTCTCTCCATGTACAGTAGTATAGGTTCATTTCCATTTTCTCCATTTTCTGCCTCCCTTCATTTTTTGTATCATTTGAAGTCTTGGTCTGCTCTCAGAGATATTCTGGATTCTTGCAGTGATCGGTAAATCACTCATCCCCAACATGAGCCACTGTTGGAGCCTTTACAATTTTCCAGTCTTGGGGTTTTAGGTTTTAGCCATAAATTTTGGCTTTTGATCTTCTGGTTGCTTTGGTTGTCTATTTGTGCGTTGACCTGTTGTTATGGGTCACCGGTTGCATAAGTTGTGATCTGAGCCTTGTTAGTCATTTGTGTTACCGACCCCTTTTTACCTGCCCTATCAGTTTTTATTCGCTGGGACTATGTTTAAACTTTATATGCATATCGGGTTGATAAATGTCTAAATTTCGGCCTCGAGGGTCATTTCCCTGTCTGCCTAGCCAGTCCCCCTTTTATGATTAACAATTATCGCATGTGCAGACTTCTAACCATTAGATGAAGATGAAATAGTCAAATCTAGACCATTCCAGGCTAACCTCATAAGATTTTCACAAAATTGTTGAGCGGTGTGCGAAATAGTGACGTGTGGACGTCGATGTCGAGCATGGGCCACATGGAAAGCAAGCATAGCCCAGACAAAAGGAAAAGGAGTGTCCCAAAAGGAAGCCCCGATAAGTTGCCACATGGTGACGGTAGGAAAACTGTGAGCAGTATTGGCAACAGTGAATGGTGGAGATCAAACAAAGCTTTGATCTGACGTATTTCTGGGAGCTTGATGCAAATATTAAGTAATTGTGGGCCATTTTCCATGATGGAAGTCAATGTCAGATTGACTAAAGCACAACCGTTCGATGATCCAGCCTAGATGAAGAAAGATCAATGACCAAGATTGAGGGATAAACGTAGCCAAATCACCAGCGTTCCCCGCGAGCTCATGAGATTAAGATGCAGGCTCTTTAAGATCGGCAAGACTCACGAATCGCTACTACATAAACTCTGTAGTTGCAGACAAATGGCTCCACATGCTTATTTTCATCAATGGCTCAGAAGTAAAGATTAAGAGGCAGTTCGATCTCCACCCTTGCTCGCTAGCTCGCGCCTCCAAAAAGCTCACCAGTTAAAACTCGTGAGATGTGTGATATGGTGCCACGTAGCAGTTGGACCTCAGCAAAAGTGAAAAGAACGACTTGAAGGGAAACTGGGATGCCACGTGGAAAGCTCCTGGAAAACTGTGAATGACAAAGATTAATGGATTAGTTGTTATTATTATCTTTTTATTTAATCTCCTACTTTGTTATCAATTGGTGTGACCTTTGGTCTAAGGCTAGTTGCCTCTCATGAGAATTTGAAAAGACCGAGATCAAAAGGCGCGAGGGATTTTTCTGGGAAGATATAAAAGGGGGAGATAGATTGAGAATGGGGGGAGAGAGGAATTTTGAGAATGTTGTACACAGTGAAGACCATGATGCATGTATAAATATGGAGGAAGTCAATGAAAATATTTGATTTTGCAGCTTAATTATGGTTTCAACTATTTGTTGAAATTATTCAATTGTTTGGTTGTCTCCATTTTAATGCTTCTCTATTATTCAAACTAGTATATCAAGTATATGTTTATTTTGTCAATGCACATTTGATGTATTCGTGTGATGTGATTACTTGGTTCTTTCAAGTGAAGATTAAATCCTTATAGTCATTCACAGTAATTTAGAAGTGTTAATGGGATCAATAAGAAGAGTCATATAATTAGGGTTGTCAATGCACATTTGATGTATTCGTGTGATGTGATTACTTGGTTCTTTCAAGTGAAGATTAAATCCTTATAGTCATTCACAGTAATTTAGAAGTGTTAATTGGATCAATAAGAAGAGTCATATAATTAGGGTTGTCGACTATTTACTTGCATGTCTATACAAGTTATAAACCCATGTCAATGTACCAAACAATTTGAGTTATTTCCATTATAGGTTGCATTTTCTAGGTCTTCATTAGACTATGTTTTACCCAACAAGGCACTAGTCTCACCCATTTTTTATTTTATTTAGTTTCATCAAACATTTTTTCAGAATTTCGCATCTATTAACTGAACATATTGAATTGCACTTTGATATTTCTTATACAATTTATACCAAATTAGGATCACATCTCTCCACTGTCAAATTTCCATTGTGGATAGATTGATCAAATAGGAAACATAGTTCAAATCTGCACCATTTACATAGGTACACTCGCTTAGGTTTAACAGAGCCTGAAGAATAGAAGGTTCAAACACATTGATTGGCCTCATACGTTAGCCAAAAACATGTCAAGAGTTTGGCAACCTCTTGTGGTTCAAACCTGCGTTTTTGAGACCTAACAGAAGGCTAATATCATCATAACATATCAAATCAGCAATCACTCAACCAAACATCAGTCAACCTATCAATCTAATCGGCTTTGATGAGATTTTGATTACATCTCGTGAAGCATTTATCATCGATCCTCACCTATCATGAGGATGATCATTATCAATCAATCATTGATCCTCACCTATCATGAGGTCAATCATCATCATCCTATCATTGAATCTCACCTATCATGAGATCAATCATCATCTAATCTATCAACATCATCAAACAACACCTAATCGAAGGTTGACACGATAAAAAAATCATCAAAATCAGGGAGTCTAATATAAAAATCATCAATTTGGCCTAAATGTGCTAAAACAGGGTTTCAATGCGCTAAAAACATGAATACGCCAATCAAAATTCACCAATGTGCCAAAACAGGGTCTCAATGCGTCAAATCTATGTATGTGCCATTAAAATTCATCAATGCACTAAACCCCTCTATCAATGCGCTAATTGCTTCTATGTGCTAAAGAATTTACCCATTGCGCTAAAACTTGACATCGTTGCACCAAAAGACCCTATGCACTAGGGAAATAAACCTATACGCTACTTTAGGCATCCAATGCGCTAAAAGTCCCTATGCGCTAAAAACCTAGCCCTATGCACTGAAAAACTGAATGCGCTACTACAGTCTATGAATGTGTTACTTCAGCGACCTAATGTGCTAAAAAAGCAAAAGCAGTTTTCAAATGTAAAAATAGCATGAAATTCGAAATGCATAAATTACAAGGAGGTATTTTGGGGTACATGCTGAAGGTCCATACGATGTTGGGTAGTTGTGCCATTGCACGCGCTCAAATTGATGTGTCTGAATGGGGATCATCATCTTGCTCAAATTTTCTCAAAGTTGCTCTCTCTCAAATTTTCAAACTTGCAAGTGCACAAAGAATACTTTTTCACTCCTTTATATCTTTTAAGGGTGATTAAGTGGGTAATTAAGTGGCATTGTTTTATTTTATTTTTCAAAGGGACGAATTAATCCATCATCTGGGGCAACTTTCACTATTATTTTCAAGAGATAAATCGTTGGAACGTGCTGCAAATTTCAAAATCATCAAAAATTTCAAAAATCATCAAGTTTTTTTTTTAATTTTTAAAAAATCCTAAAATTCAAAAAAATTATCGATTTATCTCTCGAGGGGGCATATATCCGTCATCACCTGAAAATCAGCATCTAGGGCATATCAAAAAAATTTCTTTGAAGCAATGTGTAAACATATCACTTCAAAGAGGGGCAAAATGTATACACCTAAAATTGGTCAAGCTAATTGATTAATTAAATACTGGTTATTTGATTAATGAATCTTCTTAATTCCTCTACTTATAAATAAAATTGAAAAATTTATTAATATAGTTCACTCTCTAATTTATTCCTATTTAAAACCTTTTTTTCATGATTTAATTAAATGGACAAATCTAACTAATTTGTTTTATTTGATTAATTCTCTCTCATTAAAATTGAGTTTTTAATTCAATTTTGTCACATTTCTACATAATTCTCTAACTACCTTCCACCTCATTTGCTACCTCAGCATGTGTCACATGAATTTAAATATTTCTAATTTCTAAATTAAATTATCTTCAACAAATTTGAAACCACCTTGGACACATGGCTTCTCCTTCCATTTGATTCTTCTAAACACTTGGAAAAGTGCTCTTTTAAAGGGGACAATCTCCACAATTCTCTCTAACTTCTTCATCCTCCACCGTCGATTTCTCTGGATCATAATCTTGACCGTTGAATCCTGCCACATCACAATATGCCTTGGAAATCCTATAAATGCAGCCTCATTCTCCAGCTTTTCATAACACATCTTTGAGAAAACTTACTCTACATGAATCATACTAGCATTTGGAGAGCATTGGCTTATAATATTTAGTTTGCATTTAGCATTTACATTGTAGTATTGTTATAATGGAAAATTTATTTTATAGAATCATAGCATTGCATTAGTGTTATAGAATTTATTCCAACATTTCCATTTAGAATTGCATCTCACCATTAGCAATAATATTTACATCATTTATACAACAGTAATTTCATCCATCATTTAACCTTTTATATCCAAAAAAAATACAAAAACATGTTAATGTAGGCATTTAGCTTTGCATTTCATAAATCTTCTTGTTTCTTAGGTTGTCATATGATAAATTCATGCACAACACAAATAAATCTGAGAGCATGCATGAATTTGAAGGTCCTTAATATTAGAGAGCAATGAAACGATTTTAAAGAGTAAATATAGCAGATTGTCTTGTTATATTCAATATTTTTCATGTAAGACGTTTCATTGATGTGTGTTGGATTTACTTTATTAATTCCTCATTTTAATACCACACAATCATTATCATATTGTTATTTAATTGTTTAGGTTGACCTAAGGTTATATAGGGTTATCTAGGTTGGTTTGGGTGATGTCATAGGCACAAGTATGGTATATATAAGAGGTATAAACAGGGTATTATCATCAAAATGTGAATTGTATTCTTATAATATCCTTCTATTGTGAAAGTCATTTCATTACACTTTCCATGAAATAAACTTTTTTTATTTTTTTGGATTATTTTTACTAAATGAAATATCTATAGCCTATATCGACACATTGTTCAATATGTATGTGTGTTACTACTTTGCTTTACACTACATGCATGTTAGTTTAATTAATTAATGCATCATAGAATAAGCTACATAGGAATCATATTCTCTAGTTTTAATAGTGTTGTTACTTACATGGTTACATTATTCACAAATTTGTAATTTATTATTTCAAACTTACTTAGTAGATACTTCTATGTTACATCTCGAGTGGTTTAAATGTCAGAATTTCAGTTGATTAATTGGATGAGATTATTTCTCTGTTAACTCCAACGTTTGGTATGAGAGCCCAAAAAAGAAGAGCACAATCACATTCTTCTCTGATTATACATTAGTTGAAGGAGCTCCAAAGCATTCTTAAATAAAATTTGTTGCCCTTAAATTTCCTTAGGAACACATCTATACAATAACAAAGACAACATTTAAACAAATGAGAAAAGAAATTGGCAACATGCATGGTAAATCTGTTTAAATGAGAAAATAAAGTGGCAATATGCATTGTAGATCCAAAGACCTATGTAGTGATTTTGCACAAATACTTCCTTCCATAAGAAGAGCATTCACACATGTTAGAGAGCAAAATGGTTTTAATTTTAAGTTCTAATAATGTTTTAAAGCTTGAAAATTTAGGGCAATAATATTATTATTTTTTTATTTTTTTTTTAAGTTTGAAATTTAACATATTTTTTAAAAATAATTTGAATTGAGTTAATTTTATATCTATAATATGAGGATTTTTTGTCAAAATTTTACTAAGATGTATCAAAGCATATCGTAACACATCTCCGTAAAATGTTTCAGTACAACTTATATGCTCTTAAAAAGGAATTTTTTAGTAATGGAATTGAAATAACTCGACATCTTATGATTTAGGCTAAATTTTATTATGAAATTTTGTTAGCATAAGCTTATTAGAATTGTTAAAACATCTATAGAGGGGTTTTCTTTAAATCTTATAGTGTGTAAAAATTAATTATTTTTCTAATATTATTATCTATTTTTTAATGTTTTGTTAAAAAGAATTTCAAGTATAGTTGAAAAATAAACAATTGCATAATATCATGGCCATTAGTGCCCCAAAAAAATTGTTGCTAGATTCCTAAATTTTGAGAGAATAATTATCTTCTTTAGAAAGTCAAAGTCAAAACTCATCTAGAGTTTGAAGACTTAGGGCTAGTCGTCAACCTACAATCACCAAACAAAGATTGATTGACAACAAAAAATTGGCAAGGTTAACTAAGAAAGCCAAGTTGATTATTATGTTTGGTGTAGTGGATGAGGCCTAGTCTCGTATATGATGAATGGGACAAGTTGCAAACCATCTGTGAGGCAAATAATCAAAACCAGATTTGGCACTTCCAAAGTCAATTTCATTGCTTAAAATTGAAAAGTGGTGAAAAAGTTGAATCCTTAGATGGTTGTTGAGTTGCGACCTTGGTATGAGTTTCAGATGAAAAGGTGATAGATAATTCTCTTGTACACATTGTCTTAAGAGCACTACCCTCTCCATACAAATCCTTTGTGACATTCTTGAATGTATCCAATTAGAAACCCATATTCAAATAACTTGTAAATATGCCTCAACAAGAAGAGTCCATCCATGAAGACCATAATGATGAAGATCAAGCCTTAGACTCAAACCTAGAAGGAAAGAAGCCTATGTCATATGACAATAGATCCCTAAGCAACCACAAAAATAGGAGAACCATTGGAGGGTTTGATGAAGAACAATATGTCCACACAACCAACATAAATAAATAAAATAGAACTATAACAAAATATCACAAAATATACCTTGGGAAAACCTTGAATGAGGGAATGAGGGAAAGACCCATCCTCCAAAAGATCTCTCAACATATTATTGAATCCTCAAACACATTTCAATTTTCCACAAAGGGCCTTGTCACATGCCAAGTCGCAACTAGATTACACAAATGGATAATCACCACTTAGGGATTCTATACAATAGAACACAGATAATAGAAACATTATGTCTAGACTTGCAACAAGGGCTATACAATACCTCAAAATTTTCACTCTTCATAGAATTTTACTCCACATCAATACTCATTTTCACTCTTATTCTCTAACCTTGCTTCCCCACTACTACACTTATATTTTACTTTATTCTTGACATCTTCCTTGATGCACTCAATGATTGATGATCCATCCTCTACCTCCCATACCCCTCCTTAAATAATAAGTAATATATATAGTAATCTTAGGCCTCAAATATGATTTTTATTGGATACAAAAGGCACAAAGCTCTAGACCACATGAAACATGTAAGAAACCTCCAAATCACATCAATGATACCAAAAGGGAGTATCCTCATGTGGTGCTCTTTAGAGCTTCCCTCATACTTAATGTACCTCCATAAGAGCATCTTCATTGACATAAACTCCTAAAAGGATGATAAACATGAAACCATGCAAGTCTATCTTCCCAATCAAGACTTAGAGACCACACTATTATATTGCAATGATCCAAATCTCATGAACTGTGAACATGACATCACCACATGTTTGTATAATCTACTCTCTAAACTATTAGCCCTAGTAAGAATTTGCAATTAAATGTGGTGGCTTCTTCTTTAACCCCTTAGAAACCTACACACAAACACAGTGCAAACCAAAAGTCTAATTGATGCAAAATAATCATCATACTTCTTGGATGCTCTTCCATCATTTCTATTTACCAATGACCAACAAACTATTATAAAAATTGTTGAAATATTGGTATTAACTCTATATCTGAGTCATTATGATGAACTCACTACCAACAATCATTGGGGTGTAAAGATGATAACACACACATTTGTTTTACATAACTTTTTAATTATTTTTTAGAAATACCACTACAAAATTCCATGTACCTAATAGTATTGACTAAACAAACATTGTAATCCATTTGTAGAATAGTGAGAAGAGCACAAGTAGTGGTATTGATAAAGATTCATTAGTATACATCAAAAAATCAATTCATGATCATGAGATCTCCATCCAACTCCCACATTTCCATTGTGTCTTCCCTACCAATAATCACCCCCACAATGCCAATTGTTTATTTCAAATTGTGTAAGCAGTTAGTTCATTCATGATTGAATTTAACTATGATAATATTGGGAATAAATAGATTTTTAATAAATTGCTCACTAAATTCTTACCAATTTGATATTTTTGAATTTATGATCCATTCTCCTTCAATCTAATACAAAGTTGGCTAGATAATCTTCCTCCATGTTTTCCTCTCTATATGCATGTTTCAAAGAATAAAATTCTATTGTATTTAAAATGGGCCAAATCATCCTCAATATATTTTCAACTTTCACTTCAATGAATATAATTTAAAATATTGATAATAACAAAAGAATCCCCTTCAATTCCAACTAGTTTGTAATCCATCTATCAACATAATTCCAAACCAAATACTAGAGCTTGTTCCTTAGCCGCATTGTTGGTCCCATCACCTACCCTTTTAAAATAGGGGATAAGAATCACCTTGTGCTTGTTGTGAGTGATACACCCAATTCTAGATCTACCAAGATTTTTGCGTGTCACCCCATATATTTTATGACCTTAATTAAGTCATATTGTCATTATTATATTATTATTTAATTAATTAGGTGATCCTAGGGATTATATGTGATTGTCTAAGTCAGCTTAGGTGATATCCTAGGCATAAGTAGGGTATATATAGGAGTTGGCAAGTCTCGTTTGATCAAATTGTGAATTGTGTTTTTATTGGAAATATTTGAAGGTTTTCACCCTTGAAGTGGCTTTTCATACTCAGCTATTATCAAGTATTTCTAGAATATTGAACATATTAAATTCAACTTTTGTGCAAGTTATTTCATTGTACAAGTGGTATCATAGCATGATCTTGGCATCATGAAGGCAAGGCATTTTTTTCAATTTTGGAGGTCATTTTGGGAAGCACATATATTTCAAATCTTGGAAAATAAAATCTTGATTTTTGGATGGTTTTTCAAGGACATTGAAGGATCTATAGTCCAAATTTTAGAGAAATTGAACCATAATTAAGTGATTTATTGTAGAATTGGGGTTTCCACCAAATTTATTTGGGAAGTGTTTCTCTCAAATTTTGATGATTTTTTTCCTATTTTTTGGAGGGTTGTCCAAGAACACATTAAATGTTCAAAGTCCAAATTCTAGAGAAATTGGAGGAAAATTAAGTGAATTATTACATAATTAGGGTTTCCAATAAATTCTCTTTCAAGGCTATAAATCAAATAATTTATTAGATATTTTTCTTAGAAAGTGAGATGTAGACTCTGGTAAGTTATAGTAATTTAAAAATTAGATAATTCTGTATTCTATTTGTTTTATTTATTGATTTTTTCCATCATGATAGGCCCTAAAACAATAGGCAAAAATAATATTGTCGCACTTAAAAAATATCCAAATAAGGATGATGTAGTAATTGAGGATTTTGGTCATAATTATGAAATCAACAATGTTGAGAAATAAGTTAAATCATCGGTGAAGGAGGATATGCATCACCTGATAGGAGATATACATCATATAGCAACAAATATATTGGGCATGTCGAGCATGTTGAATAATATACATGCTTATATGTATAATAAATTAGAATCACACACAAATGTCTCAATAAATCAAGGTGGATAATTTAGGTCAACCAGTCTAGATCCAAATTCTAATACTCATATTTGATCTAGGAACTTGATACCAAAGGTGGATGTGTGTAAGTTTGATGGCAAGGATCCGCTAACTTAGATAAATCAAATGTGGATTTTTTTTAATGTGCATCAAATCTAAAGTGGGTAGAAGGTGAGAATGGCTTCCCTATATCTAGAACCAGAGAAATTTATTTGGTATTGATCACTTTCTTCTTAACAATAAAAAAAGGGCGTCACTATCTCATGGTTAGTCTTTATAGAGGAGTTACAATTACAATATAGCAATAGTGCCAACTAGCTAAACTTCAACAAACAAGATTAGTCAAGAATTAAATTTAGTAATTTCAAAAGCCATCCTTAAGGGTGGATACAATTAAACAAGAGGTCTTGAATGACTTGTTTTTGGGTGGTCTCAAGGATCAAATCCAACATGAGGTATGCATGTTTAGTCCTAAATCTACACACATGTCTTCTTTCTTAGCACATAAGGCAAATGAGAAGTATCTAATTCCTAGAAGGAAAGGAGTTAATAGGATAAGGGAGAAATGATTCTCAACACCTTCACTCCCATAGCCTACTAGATTGCCACGACAATAAATTGAGGAGAAGAGAGCAAAAGGGTTATGTTTCAATTGTGATATAAAATTACAATCAAGGACATAAATGCAGTGAGAAGAAATTATTCTATATTGAAGTTATGAGTGACGAAGAAGAGAAGGAACAAATATTAGAGGGTGAAAAAGAGTCATATAAGGAATCAAAATATTCCTAACCAATCATTTCTTGTCATGCACTCTCAAGTTTCAGTACCCTAAAAACTCTCAAGGTAGTGGGATTCTTAAAGAAGAGACTAATAGTATTGATATGAAATGAAGTTTACAACCACACAAGATAATTTCCACATAACCCAAATAGAGAAAATCATACAAACTAGTATTCAAAATATATATGAAAAAGAATAAACAACATACCATAAAATATGACACAAGCTATATTCTAGGAAAACCCTCAAGAGGGAAAAATACAACCTCCAAAATTATTCATCATCCATGTATTATTCAACAATGAAATCATTACAATACACCTTTAGAGTCTCCATGAATACCCTTAAAATATCAAGCTATCTACAATAAATTCATGCAAACAAACATGTAAGCACACATCCCATGCTATGCTTCAAACACTCACAAATGAAAACAAGATATTATCTCTACTCATTAGCCAAAATAGCCAACCTTAGGCAACTACCCATGTGCTTGTTTTTATAAACATATGCTTGCACAAGACCACTAAATGGTATTACATAAAACTGTGTGACTAATACCATGAGATTACAAAACCATTAACCCCCAAATTTGATTTTTGTTACTTGTTATGCCTTGCGTGCACACCTCATAAAATGAGGACCCCCTCCTTTTGTTTGGTTTTCTTGTCTTAGGTTAGTGTACTTTAGATTAGAATTTCCTTTAGGGTAGGTGCTTGTTTTGGTTTAGATTTTTTGTCACGTAAGTCTAAACTTTTATGGGAGTGTGGAGATTTAAGGTTGTAGAGATGACTCTCGTTTTTCTCCCAACTTTTCTTTGCACGGATCTAACCCTGACTTGGATGTGGCTATATGGTATTCGTTTCTCTACAAGGTTGTGAGGACATTTTTATGTAGACCAAGTAAATGCTCACCACCCTGTCATCTATAATACATTTATAGTAGTGTTTGGTTGCAAAGTTTATAGGAATTTGGTCCAAATTTTAGTGCCACTTGAAGATTGCTCGCATAAACTCTTGGCACGCTATGGAGTTCTTGGAGATTGGAGTGCGTTTTTTTGTTGTGAATTGTAATCCTTCCAAGAATTTATCTTCAAATTTGTGTTGCATTTCCACGTATTTTCTGGTGGGTTTCATCACTTCCATTTGAAATATTGTTGTTTGTATTTTTTATCAGATGAATTCATAGGAATTTAGGGACATTTAATAGTCATTACATTTGAAATATATGTGTGGATGTCGACCTTTATTAATTTTTAATAGCATTGTATAAATTGTGGTTGAGGAGTTGTAAATTGTTGAAATTGAACTTGGCTTCTAGGGTATTCTATTTTGGCGGGTTATCTTTTATCCTAGTCTCTTGCCTTTTGGGGAGATAGTGTAGAAGGCGTGCTTGGAGTAGTATCAATGAAGCTAGGTCACTAAGTAGTAGGATGTCCTACAAAATTATGTCAAATTTGTTGTTAGGGCATTTGTTGAAACCTTCTTTTTGTGGAAATCTGTGGGATATTTTCCCACGTGATTTTGCCTTTTATTCACCTTTAGTTCCAAGTTGGCTTGATTTCCACTACGTGTTTAATTTGACCTTTGGATTGTAGAGATACTTGTTGTGCGAAACCAACTAATTTTCACACAAGGTTGTGTCCCATCACTTTTTTGTAAGAATTATATGAAAGGCGGTCTCATTCTTGTGGAATTTTGTTGTTGCACAGATTTCAAGTGGGGTTGGATTTTTTTGTGTCCCTTTCATTTTCTCGCACTAGCCTTGTTGATGTGTTTTTCCACAATTTTTTATTTAAGAGCATCAATCTTGCAGAGTTTATGCAATCATTTGACATTGTTTTGATTTCCCGCAAAGGGGTTGTCCCTATCTCTTTTTGTTCTTGTGGATTTTAGGTATAGACTTAGATTAAGACTTGCACCCTTTGTTTTCCTACAAGGTTTTGTGAAGGTGATTTCTCTACAAGGTCATTAGAGGCTCATTTTTTCACAAGGTTATATTTTTCTCTTTTCTCCACAATTAAGGAAAATAGTTGTCTAGAAAAGGGATTCATTGGATTATGTTACTATTTTCTCTACAAGGTCATTAGTGTATGGTTTCCCTACAAGTTCCCTTTCCTTCAAATCTCCACAATGGAGTGGTGAGTGTAGGATTTATGATTTTTGCAATGGGATTGCTTTGATTCTTTTCAATACCTTGGGTGATAATTATGCATTATTATTTTGAATATGAATTTAAAGTAAGGTAATTACTATTAAATATGGAAATATTGTCAAATTATTTGTTAAGGTTTTTTTGTGCAAAGTTAAATGACCATTGTAGTACAAATGAATTTTGATTTCAAAGGTGTGTATCTAGAGACAAAGATCACCTCATAGTGGAAGTTTGTAGGGGATACAAACCTCGATCATACTAACATAGAGGAATTCAAAGAGAATTTTTGGGAGTAATCCAACTCCTTATACAAGGAAAATAGTGAAGAATGGGATTACTCAAGTTGTTGGTTTCCCCACTTTAGTTCAATGTCCTAGTTTGATTATGGAATGTAGAGAGCACTGCTATGAACACTCAAGAAAAATCATATCGATAGATGGGAGAGTGTTGGAAAAAAAATCAAGTGTTGTCATTACAAAAAAATTTCGATCCTAGTGTTCCCAACCATATCTCTTATCACCAAGGAGCTAGCCTTGGTATTGTTCAATCAAGGACTAGAACAATGCATGAAGACAATGAATTACTTGTGGATGAAGCATCCTAACTTCTAAAATATGAAATTACCCAAATACTTATGCAAAATTGACTTCATCCCTAAAGTCAATGATTTGGTAACGTTGATGCGTAGGGTGATGATAATTGACTTATCATCTACTTTTGAGAATTGGATGTTTTACTATGTGGAGGAAATCCTTAGAGGATCTAAGAAGATCCATTGGGCCTAGATTATCAGTGATAATATCCACCATTAATTATTTATGGTGAGATAAACTAGGGTCTTCCAAATGATTTATTATATTGTCTACACATTAGCCAAGAACATTAGATATTGGGGGTTGACATGCCTAGGTCCGGTGGGTAATAGTCCTAATCAGCACAAGGTCTATGATTGCTACCCTCAACTTTAATTTCACAATGCAATGAATCACCACAAGAGAGTGAATTATGCCTTCATCATGTTCATTGAAAGAACATAGCAAGGAGATAGCAATAAAAAGATCTCCTTTGCTACTATGGACCTAATTCAGATATTTGGGTACTAGTTTATTTAGTTTCCAAAATTCACCTAAACCTTAGGATGGAAGGATTCCACAAGGAACCTTATAGATTGCCTAAGTATCCAAATGATAAAATGGTGCTTCAGAAAATGACTAGGCAACTTTACACTTCCAATAAATTGCTTAAGAACATGCATAGGGCTAGTGTGTCCTATCCCATGATAGATGGAATAGGACTATATGTTTTCCTATCTCATCAATTTAATGAAGGTTTAGATGTACAACTTTAATTATTCCATCTTAATTTTCAAAGTTTTAGAAGACATTTTGATCCTATGGTAAAATGAGGACTTCTAGGCCAATTTTAAAGATAATTTAGAGGTTAGAAGATGAGAATATTATATACTAATAGTGCAATACATAAGGACTCTTTAATTATTTTTATTCGTGATCAAATCAAAAATAATGAAAAAGTGTTAAATTAAAAAGAATATAATGAGGTGGTCGATAGGCCAATCCCACTTCCATATTGGGCTGAGGAAGAGGTCATGGACCTCAATGTAGTAACTAGATCAGTCTTAAGATTCACAAAGAGATGGTGGAGGTACAATATTCAACTCTTATAGATCAAGGAGTAGAGCTAACATTTGATGAAGTAGAAGAGAAGGATTCCTCAAATGAAGAGGATCAAGGAAGAGAATAAGTTGGATAAGAAAAGGAGCCAACAGAGGGAAAAGTAAGAACTTCTAAAGCTAAAGGTAAAGGGAAAAAGACTAAAGAGGAAGAGAGACAACCTATATCCAAGATGAGGGTATATAAGAGGAAGTCTGATTCCATTGAAGGGGTGAAACCTCAAGCTAAAATAACTAAAAAGGCGAAGACAATCACAACTGAGCAGACAATTGATGGCCAAGAAAGTTCCCTTCCATCTCCCACACCGTCCATTTCTATTTCTCCATCTTCTCCTCCCATTTCCACATCTCCTCCTACTTCTATCATCCCTCTCACCATTTTTGCTTCCCCTCCTTCTATTGATATATCTATAGACATCTCCACTGCCACTCTCACTTCTCTTATGAACCCATCACCATTGATTCTTCCCCTACTACTTCTCCTACTGCCCAAGCTTCTCCTCCAATTTATTCTCCCCAATACACTACATCCACTATCTCTTCCACCATTCCTTCCACTTTTCTCCCTCCTACCCCTCTTGACCTTCCTCAAAATTTCATTGCCCATCTCTCCCATTTTCCCAACAAGGTTGTAACTATAATGTTGCCCCAAGTTAATAGAACTTTTCTAAGCCAACTTTTTGGAGATGATCTCACTCCCACCTATTAAGAGATCATTGAGCCTCCACTAATACAAAATGTTGAGAAAGTATTTGAAAGTTTGCAAACATAGGAGAAAGAGAGTATGTATAACTTGGCTTCTATAGGTGAAACTAAAATTCCTACTCAACATGAAGAGTAGTCATAAGAGACTCCTAGTATAGAGACTAGAACAAAGAAAACATTAGAGAAGGAAAAAAATTAAATGTAGAAAAAATTTAGAATAAGAGTTCTCTTCCACCTTCCTATGTAGAACCAAGTGTTAGTCAAACTGTTGTACCATCATGGTTGCAAGAATAATTGAATCAAAAGAAACCAATAATAGAAACTCCTGAATTGAGTTTATAAGGCATTCTTAGTAGGATAGAAAGGCTACGAGAAGGAAGAAGACAAAGATAAGGTCTCATATGACCAAAGATGATTTTTGATCTAGGATTTTGCATGCAGCTACTCCTACCATAGATAAGGATAGTAGGAGTATTTTTCCAGAGTAATTTAATATCTCCACTATTAACTTATTTCCAAATTACAAAGCCCAAGATATAAAATAACTTTAGGGATTTATAACCAACATTGTATAGAGGATGAATAAAGATGAGGCTACTATGACTGGGTTGAGAACTTAGGTAGGAGAGCTCACTACCTTCCTCAAGCATCTAGTTACTCCAATCCAAAGTGAGTAAGGAAAAGTTGTGACTCTCGGGGTTTTATCCAAGGATGATGTGGATAATATGGAGAAAATGAAATCATGGGCTCAATCCACTCAAACTTGGATAAATCACATTTTTGATAAAGGTAATAAGGAAATTGATACTACCATCCAAGTTTTGAATAATTTCCTCATTCTTAGGGAGGAAGTGGAAAAATTATCTGAAGATTGTATTGATAATGGAAACTCTCATAATATGTTGTTCTCGAAGCTCGAGGCAATAAAGGGTTTATCCAATGAATTTTTTTTAAAAGATAGTGTTTTGAGTAGAGATAAACTCAAGGAACCCCTCTATTGGACACACACTATGAATTTCAAAAGAGAGATAATATGTTAGGTAGAAAAGGAGGTGAATAATATTTATACTCAAATAAAGGATGTTTTGAACTCCTATGGCATATTTTTGCAAGATTTGACTAAGTTGGAAATTAATCCAACCATAGAGCTAGATGAGCAAATACTAAAGCAGCAATGGAGGCCACAAATTCATAAAGAGCAAAAAAATGAATTATCTTCAGAATACTTGAATGGAGCTGCTCAGATTTTAGTCAAGATTAATAATTTTTTTGGTCAAAAGCCAACTTGAATGATTTTTCATAATCAACTAATAGATAAATATGATACCCAATGTTATAAGATTCATGTTCTAGATGGCCCACAGATCGAGGAGGCTACTCCTGTCTTGATAGATTTTGTAAATTTTGATGCTAGAGAAAAATATGAAGGTAGAAGTGTTATTGATGATAGGATTTTATGAAAGAGGTGCTAGGTTGGGTCATTTTTTGGATCCACCCAAAATAGTATATTTTGGGAATTTGTGCCCTAGATTTCTTAGGATATAGAATCTAAAATATAATGATATGAAAACTGTATGGTTGTACATATGCTATATCTTTTTGTATCCCAAAAAAGATTATAACTGAATACAGTTGGAGATGGAAGATGAATATTTAACATGTAATCCAAATATTAAATGCTAATATAATCTTAACCCTTGGCGTTGAGATAATCTCTACCATTGGTTATGTCTTAGGTTTTTCTGACATTTCCTATAAAAGGGGAAATATTATCTCATTGTAAAGGGTGTTGAAATTGTAATTTTTGTAACCAAACATTTAAAATAAATACAAGCAAGCATTTAATTTTGGTGTTTTACTTGTGGTTTCTTATGTTTTAATGGTTCCTTTTCTTCAATGTTAGATTAATTTTAGTTATGACAATGAAATGTGAAGATATTTGATATATCCTTAGTTCATTTCATTTAAGACTTATTGATTGTAAGTTGCTTTGCATAGTTAGTCTAAACTTTATTTGACAT
The DNA here is from genome assembly GCA_007115665.2 of Sequoiadendron giganteum. Taxonomy (NCBI): domain Eukaryota; kingdom Viridiplantae; phylum Streptophyta; class Pinopsida; order Cupressales; family Cupressaceae; genus Sequoiadendron; species Sequoiadendron giganteum. Next base: position 505,108,264 of record CM021108.1, on the reverse strand, counting down.
TAGTTCAATTGTGATTTTTTTTTAAGTTATACCAAAATTGGGTATTCTTATGAATGTTCATAATCTTAAAATATTTCATTACTATCAAAGATTGCATTGTTCTTCTCGGATTGTGAGTGAATCTTCGATTAAACATGATTTTTTTATGAGGGATCCATCTATATGAAGTATTGCATCATTATTGTTATTGTCCTTAGGGTTTCTTAACTTAGTTTCTTCTTACCCTATCCTTTCAAATTTTATTTAGAATAATGGGTTAATTAAGAAAGAAAGAATCACACAAATTGTAAAATTAGGTGCTAAAGATTATTTTCAGATTTCAAATTTGGAAATATAGTCAGGGTTTCATATGAAGTTCAAGCCATTCAAAACCTTTGTTGTCAAGTTCTAGTGAGGTAATTGTAAGGCCCCTTATTAAACAATAATACATTAAACAATTGAGTTATTTGTGTCAAGTCAAGACCTGACTATCGAAGCCTTGGGGTAATATTTTTGAGTCTACAAGGTTAGATTTACTTCCAAGATAGATAGAACACTTCATATTTTGTCTGTGTTGTGACGTGAAAAACACTCGTCAATGATACTAAGTTTTCTAAATATTAAATACTTTCCCAATGTGAAAACCCATATTAAATATTTATCTCAATGTTAAATACAACACATAAAGTGGCCCCATTAATGCTAAACCCATGTGATACACATATCTCTATATCCCCTAGGTGTAACAAAAATAATATTAAAATATATTATAACATTACGCAAGGTGGAAAACACACCTTTTCCTAACATTCTCCCTCTTATATACTTTGCATAAGAGGTAAGAAAGTAAACTAAAACATCAACAAGGGAACAATTCCTATATCCACATAAATAATCAAGGAATCAAAGTGTTCCATATGATCCATCAAGATACCTAGAGCAAGAATCAAGGTGACCACCATATCAAGCATGAATGCTCTCATCCTCCATCATGTCAATGTACAAAGATAGGAATCCATCCAAAGAGATGCCAGAATAATTATCACAAAGAAGCATAAGTCTTGTCTCCAACCAATATCCCAAAATATACACTCAATCCAAAGGTAACAAACATGCATCAATAGCTACCAATAAATAATCACCATAGCTGAAATAGCAACCACAACAAGTTGCTAACACATCCAAATATGCATACCTCAAAGGTATACATATTGTAACAAGTGAACCTCATGCCATCAATATATACAACCCATAACATGCAATCAAAAGCTCCAAGTACGAAACCTACCAATGAAGAACACCCACATCTAGGAACTCCCATTGCATAGATAATTTCAAATATGAAAATGATCAAGGCATCCAAAGATTCACTAATAAAATCACATAGAAGGTGTAACCAACATCATGTAGTACCAAGGAATATCCATAAAGACATGCACAACCTACAAACCAATATGCTAGAATATATCTCTCACCACTAGTCTCCATAACTATTATAAGCTATCCACACCCAACACAAAAAAGAGATAAAGTAACCTCCATGTTGTCAAAACAAAATAAAGTACAAGTAATAACACATGACCACAAACATATTCATCACCATATCTCCACACCAATCTCAAATCTAATGTCATATGAATACAAACATCTAAGAAGAAGAGCATGACCAAAGAGATAACTTGCAAATCAATACATGTATCATGTCCTTCCATACACACCTCTAAATGCTAAGTTGTGATAAGTATGATCTCCTTCATAAAACCCCAAAGAGAATAGAATTATCCACATCTAACCATGACCAAGATGTATGCATCTAAAACCAAAGGAAGAACAATCCAAACCATTCCCAAACCAAGGGAATAATCCCAATAACATCTCTTAAACTCAACATCAATAAATGAACTCACATTGCATAAGGAGATAAACATGTCAAAACTCATCAAATGAACCCTCCATAGTCAAATAAGTTGAAGATACATATCCATGAGAATAAAAAGAAATAAATAAATCATGCTAAAAATCCTCAAATAAGTCATCCAAAACTAATCACCTTGACTCAAGACTCATTCCAATGATAAAATAAAGCACAAAACGTAATGCATATAAAAACGAGAATGGGTAATACCTTTCAAATGATAAACCTTGAGTAGATCAAGGGTGGGGAATTAGAATGCTCCTATAGGATAACCAAGTCATCATGACTCACTACAAGAATAATATCCTCATAGGTCCATCTTGGACTCACATCCAACCAAGGTGTAGGTTCCTCAAACTTCTTACTACAACCTCATCAAAGAGTATCCATCTCTACACATGTCTCTAATCCCAAGAAATCTCCTAGCCTCACCTATGTCTCCAAGTATCCATTAGCACCTATAACTGTTCAATCCATGCCAAGATCCAAATGCAAAATAGTACCATCATGAAACTCTCAAGCAAATGAACAATGTACTCAATACCAAGAGAACCAACAAGATCAATCTCAAAGCTTGAATCTAGAGAATCAAGAACACATCATGATCTCACATCTACTCAAAAGAATATCATGCTCCCAAGAGAGCCTATATCATTCCAACACTCTAACACATGATCAAGATTCCACCATGACACAATAACATACCATCATATAAGCAAGAATCATCACTTGTCAAAAATGACAAATCATTACCAACATATCAACCAAAGACTCCAAGAGTCCTCCATGGTACTAGGATGTCAACATCTCCAAACCACACGAAGATAACCATCTCCTATCAATGAATATCCTCCATGGCCTCAATGTAATTAAATAACCCAACACCAAGAGATCCCAAAGGGAAGAGTAAAACCATGATCTCAAAAACCAAGAAGATACAACACTGTCAAAACATCACTGTCACAAGCTCCCACTAAATAGAGTAATTAAGCTATCCATGACATCGTGATAACAATCTCCTAATCAAAGATCAACCAAAAGGCCATCAAACAATCAAATAACTCAACTACAACACCAAGAGGTCCCAAAAGGAAAAGTAAAACCATGATCATCAAACCAAGAAGATACATTGCCACAAACAAACATGAATAAATCCAACACCACCAATAATGCACTTGATTAAACAATCATATCATGTTATAGTCCCAAAGGAACAAGGAACATCAATGAAACCATGATCATCACCAAATGTGTCAACATCAAACTCTCACTATGTCACGCATGTCTACTTTACATAGTCAACAACATAGATCCCACATCATGATTATACTTGGTAACACCATCTCTCCACCTCAAAGTAAAAAAAAAAAGCAAAAAAAGTGACTAAACCAAGCCAAAAATCTAAATCAAAACTAAAAAATATATGGGTACAAACAACCTACATTTGAGTCATATATGCAACCTATAAGCATATAGAACCTACAACATTACACAACTCGTAGATCTCACAATGCAACATACAAACTCAACAATATATTGATAACCATGTCAAATGAGGATAATCAAAGATGTCCATGTGATTATAAAATGACTTAAACACCAAATCACCAAGATTCGATTTGCTATAAAATCACAAAAATACCATAGTCGACATGAAACCATAAACATATCAGATGGAAATAACAACAAATAAACTATGCCACAACATTTACAAATTTGATCCACTATGTAGTGATTTGAACAAGCTTTCCATCGACAATAAGAAGTCAAAAATCCAACTCCATACGCACAAGTTATGACCTCTTTGTGTCTTAAAAGAACATCCAACTTCCAACAAGAATTTCTTTGTCAAAATAGAAAAATATGGAAAATCCACTGATACTACAACATAGTGCTCGAAACCACCTTTCCAAGGAACATAAGTTAAAAAAACTAAAACTCTAAGAAAAAGTTATGCCTTCTTGAAAAACGTTGCACAATTAGGCTAATAGGTGGCCCCCAAGTGGCCCCATTAACGACACAAGGGTGGTGGACCCAATATAGAGTTAAAATACACTTTATTTTTAAAATTTTAATGGTATTATTTTGTTTATGGCCTGTGGGGCCTAGGGGTTGGTCCCCCATGGGACCAAGGCATAGCAACCAAGGGCTTAAGCCCGCCAGCCCCAACCACTGCTCATGGGTCGATTGCCAGTTGATAGGGGCCAAAAAAGTTGATGAGAAGTATTGTCTGGCCTATTGTACCCTACCAAAATTGACAAAGGTACCTGAGGGAGTCTACATAAGCCCCCAGACCTTTATAATTTTTTAAATAAATTTAAATAATTTTTTTTTCCAACATAGGATTTTAATTTTTAAAATTTATTTCTCATCTTATAGATGAATTGTACAATGTATGGTCGGTCTAGGAGGGTAGAAAATATTATATTTTTTTCAATGTCCAAAATAGGTCAAATATTATGTCAATCTTTATCTCTCGGGCCTCTTAGATCCTCTAGTGAGGTTTGTTTTGTCCCAAGTGGTCATATGTGAACCTTCCCCTAAAAAACCCTCATGGTGAACACACAAAAAAAAACCTTTTCCAACAAATATTCATAAACCCGGATCTCCAAAAAATTACCATAGATTTGCAACCCCAAAACCCCAGATCTACAAAAACAACCTGCACAAAACCCTCTTACCTTGAAATTTCTTCATTATTTCTTGAAAAACCTTGGATTCAACCATGCATCATATTTTATCCAACAAGGGTTATACCAACCACAACCATGGCTCTGATACCAAATGAAACAAAATTTGCAACCACCCAAGACAATTTCCACATAACCTAAATAAATAAAATCATACAAACGAGTATTCGGAATTCATATGCAAAAGAATAGATAACATACAATAAAAAATGACACAAGATATACCCTAGGAAAACCATCAAGAGGGAAAAACCTAGCTTGAAAAAGTATCCATCATTCATGTATTATTCAACAATGAAATCATTACAATACATCTTTAGAGTCTCCATAAATACCCTTGAAACATCAGGCTCTCTACAAGAACTCCATACAAACAAGCATGTATCCACACATCCCATGCCATACTTCAAACCATCACAAATGAAAACAATGCTCTCAACCCCTTAGCCAAAATAGCCAGCTATCCAACCTTAGACAAGTACCCATGTTCTTGTTTTTATAGACATAAGCTTGCACAAAACCCAGTGGTATTACATAAAAGCATGTGAATAATACCATGAGCTTGCAAAACCATTAACCCTCACATTTACTTTTTGGTACTATTTTTTTCCAATACTAAATATTTTCTCAATATGCACCCCCACATTACATATTTATCATAATGTTAGATACAACACATAAAGTGGCCATGAGAATGCTAACCCCATGTGATACACACATCCCTAGATCCCCTAGGTTTACTAAAAATAATATTAAATTACAATATGCAAGGTGGAAAATACAACCTTTTCTAACATGATAGACTCAGATAACACTCATAATTTCATAAAAAAAGAGGCTACTCATCTAAATCATTTTATTTATACAACTCCAAAATTTTAGGTCTTGATTATAGATGGGGGTATTGTTAGTTGTTCTAGGAAATTCTATAACATTAAATTATCCATGAGATATTATCATCTTCATTTCCTAATGCTCTCATTCTCCATGGGCGCAACAATTTTTTTTTTCAGATTACAATGGCTTACTACTTTGGGAACAATTGAAATGAACTTCAAGGGATTATTCATGAGATTTCACTTAGAAGGAAAGGTAGTGGAGTTAAAATGGTTTAGTGCTAAGTTTCCACAAATGTAAGCTCTCATAAAATGCAAAATTTTATTTAGAAAGGAGTTGATGGATTTATGGCCCAATTTTTTTCATTAGAAGCCTATCAATCAAATGCTCATATCCATCTAGATTTACAAGAAATTATAGATAATAACTTAGTGAATTTTGGAGATATGCCTAAATGAATATCACGTAAGAGGGGTGTTGATCATGCCATAAAAATAGTGCTAGGGAGCTAGCCACCCAACATTGGGCCTTATAGGTACCCATATATACAAAAGGGTGATAGTGAAAAGATTGTTTAGGAGATGCTAGAGATAAATATTATGAGATATATCCAAAGTGCTTACTCCTCCCATTATTATGGTGTGTAAGAAGGATCAAAATTGGTGCATGTACCCAAACTAGAAAGTGCTCAACATGTACACCATTAAAGATAAGTTTCCTAATCTAGTAATTGATCATTTACTAGATGAATTGAATGGAGCTATGTTTTTTACAAAGCTAGATATTAGATCAAGCTATCACCAATTTTGAATTAAGGAAGATGATATTTCCAAGACAAAATTTAGGAGTCATGAGGGTTATTATAACTTTCTAAAGATGCCATTTGGTCTTTCTAAGCACCATCTACATTTCAAAGGTTGATGAACTCCATAGTTAAGAAAATTTGAGGAAGTTTGTATTATGTTATTTGATGATATATTATAAAAAAACATGGAAGGAAAATTTATAACATGTAGATCGAAAATTATAAATTCTCAAAGATCACCAACTCTATGCTAAGCCTTCAAAGTGTTATTTTGGTCTCAAAGAGGTAGAGTACTTGGGACATAGTGTTAAACAAAGGAGTAAAAGTTGATCCTAATAAAATTAAGGCTATCATAGAATGGTTCGTTACTTAAACCATTAAGAAATTGAGGGGTTTCCTTGTATTGACTAGATAGGATAGAATATTTGTGAAGAACTATGGATGTATAGAACCACCCATAACAACCCTATTGAATAAGGATGATTTTCAATGGAATGAGTTAGATAGTACAAAATTTAATATATTGTCAAAGGAGGCTATATGTGTTAATATAGAATTCACCAAGGATTTTGTTGTGGAGTGTGATGCTTTAGGTAATGGTATATGAACAATTCTCATGTAGGAGGGTTGACCCACAACTTTTGAGAGTCATCAATTGTAGGGTAAGAATAAAATCAAACACATTTATGAGAAGGAAATTCTTGCTATTCTTTATGTAGTAAAAAAATGGGGGCCATATCTAACAGGTAGACACTTAAAATTTTAAAAAAATCATGATAGCCTAAATTTTTTGGGAACAAAGATTATCTTTTGAAGAACAACAAAAAGGGTCATTAAGATGTTGGATTATACCTTTGAGATTGTATATAATAAAGGGAAGGATAATATTATGGAAAATGCATTGTCTAAGAAGGATGAAATATTATTATGTGCTTTTTCAATATTACAAGTAGATTAGGTAGAATAAGCCAAAGAAGAGTAATAGAATGATGTTTCTAGAAGTAATCTCATTCAATAGTTTCAAAATGATCCTAATAGTTTAGATAGGTTTTGTTGGAAGGGAGATGCATAATGGTATAAAAAGCAATTTTACTTGTGCAAGAATTTACTCTCAAACAAAAGTATTCTCACAGAGCTTCATGATTGTCCAGTTGGTGGTCATTCAAAATTTTTGAAGATATATCATTGAATCAAGAAAGAATTCTTTTTGGAAGGGATAAAAGGGGATGCTCAAAAATCTATGGCACAATGTTTGGTTTGTCAAATAAATAAAGAGGAGACAATTAAGACACCTAGTCTTTTGCAGTCAGATATTTCTAACCAACATCGTGAAGAGGTCTTCATGGATTTCATCGCTAGCCTTCCAAGATCTAAAGGTGAGAGTTTCATCATGTCAATGGTATATTTTCTCACCAAATATGCCTATTTTTTGCATTATCTCATCCTTTTACAGCAAGCATAGCGAAAAGGGTATTTATGGAGAACATTTGAAAGTTACATGGTACTCCCAAGGTTATTATTAGTGATCATGATCCTATATTTATTAGTAACTTTTGGATAAATTTATTCTCTTATTTGGGTAATCAATTGGCTTGTAGTTATTCATACCATCCTCAATTTGATGGGTAAACCAAGTTTTTCAATAAGTTCTTCGAACGATATGTGTGTTTTTTATTAAGGTAAAAACAAGTTTTGAAGGGACCCCGAAACCCTTTACAAAAAATTTTTGAATGGATCTGGAACCCTCAACCAGAAGGTTGTCTAAACATAAAGACATGAAAGCACAAACAACCAAGGAAAAGAAATGCAACCAAGGCCAAAGAACCACAACCGACTACAAAACCACAAAACAACCAGCAACCAGCCAAAAACCAGCCCCCAAACAAGAACCATCAAGATTTACATTTAGAATTACTCTTGTGGGAGCGAAGAGTCATGTCAAAAGGAAGCTTAGAGGACTTTTCTTTCTTTCCCTTTACATTAATCCAACCCTCTTCCACTTGTGTTGCCTTATCAAGCCAAGCCAGCGCACCATTATCCTGAAGAAGAATGCCTGTAGTCGTCGTCTTAGAGATTTGATTTGTATTCCTCCCTACAGGCATAGCCAAATCAAAAGAGCCACCTGAAGTGATAGCCGGAGCACTATCACCAGAAGTGGCAACCAAAGGCCCACTCTCTTTCTCATTAGGGGTTTCAACATTGTAGTCTTGTATAGCATCAACAACCCCACCATTAGAGACATACGAAGAGGATGCCCCAAGGCCCTGCAATTCCAAAGCAACCACCTAGGAAAAACTCCTAGGTTGTTCAACTTTCTTCTCAACCATATAATGTTGTTGAGAAGAACCTTTCCACCATGTAGCCTTTATGGTTCTTTTCTCAAAACCACATTGTACAATAGCATGACCTGTTTTAAAACATCTTCTATAGCGAAAGGAAATCCCTTCATAGTCCAAAGCTTGGACCCAAGAACTCTTAGAATTTTTAAGTAAAATATCAGCAGGCAACCCTTTTGAAACATCCATTTCAACCAATATGCGGGAAAAGGTAGAGTGAAACATATCAGAGGAAGCATCATCCACCAGCAAAAAAATCTCCAAGAGCCTCACCCACTTCCTCTGAAAGGGGATCAATCCATAAATGGAGAGGAAGATTAGGAAGCCGAACCCAAATCGGGATCTTATTGAAAGTTTCAGAAGAAGGGTTGAAATCAGAATGCCAAGGCTTAATCATTGGAAGGATACATGTGTTGTTTCAATTCAAATAATCAATTTCAAATGCGTAGATTTCCTACCAATAGAAGAATGGTGGTATAACACTTCCTTCCATAGTTCATAAAAAATGTCTCTATTTTTGGCACTATATGGATACCATCCTTCATCCATCACATCATCATTGATGGTGACACCAAGGTTTTAGGATGTGGAGGAAAAATTTCTTAATCAACAATAGGTACTCTCAAGAATCAAGGAGAATTTTTCCATAGCACAAAATGGAATGAAACAATAGGATTTCCAACACCATAGCTAAATGATTTTTGAAGTTAGGGATTTTGTTCTCTTAAAATTATTCTCTTATTTGGGTAATCAATTGGCTCGTAGTTGTTCATGCCATCCTCAATCTGATGGGTAAACCAAGTTTTTCAATAAGTTATTGGAAGGATATATGTGTTTTTTCACTTAAAATAAGAAATCTCAATGGGTAGATTGTCTACCAATAGAAGAATGGTGGTATAACACTTCCATAGTTCAGAAAAAATGTCTCCATTTTTGGCACTATATGGATATCATCCTTAATCCATCACATCAGCATTGATGGTGACACCAAGGTTTTAGGATGTGGAGGAAAACTTGCTTAATCAACAATAGTTATTCTCAAGAATCAAGGAGAATTTGGCCATGATACAAAATAGAATGAAACAATAGGATTTCCAACATCACAATGAAATGATTTTTGAAGTTAGGGATTGTGTCTTCTTGATATTATAACCATAGAAGAAAATGTCCCTAAAGGAACAAAAAAAGAACAAGTTGTCCCCAAAATATTATGGTCCATACTAGAATATAGAAAAGATAGATAGTGTTGCATACAAGCTTGAGCTACCTCCAACACTTTGATTTTTCTTGTTTAAAAAAAGTGCATAATATCCCTACCCAAATAATGTTACCAAAGAAAGAAGAAGGAAGTATCATATTGGAGCCATAACTAATTCTTTAGACACACACTAAGAAGCTAAATACTAGGACATTCACTAAGTATCTCATTAAATGGAATTATTTTCTAGTTGAAGATACCACATGGGAAGATGAAGAGTTCATCACAGATCAACAACCAACACAACAAAAAATTTCCAGTCTAACACATTCTCTATTGTGCCATTGATGGAAAATTAACACATTGACTCAAGTGGGTCCCACAATAACAAAGATCATTGAGAGGCATTTCAACAAAGCAGAATTATAGATCACTCCTAAAGAAGATAAAATGGTTGGTGTAAATTCTCAAAGTTGTCAATACAACAACTCATAACTACTGCATTGTTGGATAAGATCTTGGTGAGTCAACCAAACTAGTGGGCCCACTATTATTTATATCCTTTTGTGACATAAGGGAAAAGGAAAGGGCACTTGCACTATTTTATATGTGTTTCTTTTGTTCTCCTCAATGATATTATCAGATTGACACATTTTTTTTAACTACATCATTTACCAAAGATAACACAATAGATGAAGTGGGTCCTAGTTTTGATTAAAAGACAAGAGGTATGAGCTAGAGTCTCAAGGAAACGAAACCTTGATCTTCCCCATAATCAACAATGCACACACCATTTAAAGAGCATCAACCTAACACCTATTATCTATTGTGATATTGGCCAAAGCAAATGCATCAACTAATGGTAGAGCTCCTATCAAGGGAAAAGTTTTAAAAATATATGTCACCATGAAATGAATCTATGGAATCTCATTGCTACTCAGGAATGTTGTTAAAACTTACATGTATTTGTTGTTGTGTTATTGGTGGAAGATAAGTATAGCACAAGGTGGGTGGACCCATCGTATTTGTCTGATATAATAAAAGCAAGACATATCTAGTAGTGAAATACAAGAAACTTGAATAAGAAAATACATCCCAGATACTTTGTCCAAATCCCCATCCAAAAAGTCAATTTTAGCGCCGTTGCATGGGTTCCTAGCATGCAGTCTCCCAATTTTGTAGATCTTTTTAGCATTTTTCTTCAAAAATAGATAGTATAAATATCTAAGGAATATTTTTAAAAAGAGGTTCAACAAAGAAGAAGAAGAAACAGTGATATTTCTAATACTCAAGCCTTCAAGGCAAAATATTTTTTCAATGTTCAATTTTTTGAGCTAATTATGTTTATGCAAGTTGGCCTTTTGTACTTTATGTAAAGAAAACTAATATAATATATATATAACATCTCCTTGTGTCTATATGTGGATTTTCTTCAACTTTTATTATTGTTCAATTGTTATGTCTTAGAATCCTTAACTCATTCATGCAAAATCCTACAATTTGTAAATGAGATTGAAATGGTGTGTAATCATGTCCTTTCTATTCACTGAGAATTGTTAATTTTGAATAGTATGAACTCTATACAAATGTTTAATGGCAAAAATAAAATCTCTTATCCAATGATCCACCTTGTAGTTTAGTATTTCATTTTAAGCAAACTCTTCTCTTTTCTTCTTAAAGATAGATCAAGAATTCACTTAATATAATAAGAAGAGACAACTTCATAACCTGGGGATTATTTTATAAATCACATCCCACATTTGGAAGATTTCTCATATTGGTATAGAGGCATGAAAATAAAAATTTGAATATCAACAGTATCATAGAGTGGGTTTTAATCGGTCTCCCCCTTTGGTTTATAAAACTTTAGACTTTGCTACCCTTGCTAGATAAAGGAACCCGTCTATTTTTTGTGCAACCTCCCATCTCACCAACACATTCAAAACACCTAAAATCAATCTTATTTTTTGTGTTGATGTTATTTTTACTTCCATAAATAGATGTGTGAATATCATTAGGAGTTATCAAAGTAAAATTTTCAAACTCTTTACTTGTTCATTTGGTTTATGAAGGTGTAGAACCCGTGTATTGTCAAACCAGTATATAAACACTTGGCAATAGACAAATAGGAGTGTTTTATGCAATGGGTATGATTTTCTTTAGAGTTTATTTCATACCCTATATTTTTTCTTTAATATAGCACCTCAAAGAATACTCCCCTTGTCCTAACAGAGCCTAAATATGAAGAAGGCATTACCACCTTAGTGAATTGATCCATCATTGTTCCTACTTAATCATAAGTTAAAAGTCTTATGCTCTAAATTTGACACTTTGGCACTCAAAAACAACATATCTTTATGGATTTAGGAACCTACAACTTTGAGCACCAACAAATTCAATGCTTGGCTGAATTCTTGTCAACCACAAGATTAGCGAGGGAGGTAAGGTGTAAAGATGAATTGGTTTGTTATCATTCAATTCGTGATTTTGAAAAGAACATGATCCATATTTTTTAGGACTATTCATTGTTGTCCTCATCAATTAATGTAATTAGCCAATGATATGCATACATTGGTGTTTGATTGGAAAAAGGGATGTAAATCCTAAATCACGCTTCTTCCAATGTGGACATTTAGAGAAGGATGAAAAATGATCTCAATACCCATTTGGCTACAAACCTCAATGGAAGAGCTAGAATGGTAGATCAAGGTTTTAATCCTTGTGATTATGGAAATGTTGTTATGATTATTTGACTTTCAATTGACTGAATTCTATGATGCAATGATGTTCCTAGCTTATTCATGAAAATGCAGCAAATTGTTGAGATTTCAAAAAATATAGAATAGATAGACAAAAATAGACTCCCAAAAAGTAGAGGGCAAACACAAAAGAACCTATCTTATAAATTTGGGTATGAAATAGTTGGACAAGGGCGTTGGGCACCCTAGACTAGCTAACAACTACTCAAAATTTGACTTCACACTCTTGTTGCTCCTGATTTGCAAGTCCTCTTTCGAGGTCACTATTGAAACTTCGTTTGTCGCTAATAAAATCAACTTTCCTTGATTTGACAGCTTGAATGCATGATAGAGCAATTAATCATCAATCTTCCTCCAATTTTCATTAGATCTATAAACCTACACACATGAAAGAGGGGGAAGGGTTGTGTCGTATAGGGGCTTGCCAAAGTCAAACTCCGTTTTGGTATTTCTACCTCTACAATGGCTATGATGATATAAAAAGAGAGCTTACCCTTGGTCAAGCAGAGGCTAAATGATAAACAAGTGATAAATTGACAAATTTTTGCAACTTACCACTCAAATTTGCATTCCTTGATGGACTGAAATCGTGTACTTATCGCCTTCAAGGAGAAATTGATGTTTGATTTGAAGTCCTCCAAGTGTTAGTACTCACAAAACAAATAAATATGAAACATGGAAAAACTTACATAAAAACATGATGTATGGTTAACATGATGCTTGACTGAAATAAATATTGTTGTAACTATGTTAATTTTGCTTTTAACTAATCAATAATAATCTTAATTTCCTTATTATCTTTCTCCAAATTGCTCGGATTAAAATGGTGAAAATGATTTGTATTTATATGCAATTCTTCTAATTTCTTGAAAATCAAATACATATAGCCAACAAATAAATTTAAATTTTCAAATAATAAAATATCGACACCAACATAATTAAATTTTAGTCAAAAAGGGTTGGACAAGGGCGTTGGGAACCCTAGTCCAGATCTATCCTTGTTGAAGCCTTAAACATCGGTATGAAATATTAAATGTTTATTTTCAATCCCATCCTTTAATTTTCCAAAGATATTTATAAAACAAACAAATTAAGTGCATAATTGGGTCCAAGCACATAGGGTGAGCTAAACCTAGTGTGAAATTGTCAAGGGTGACATTTTTTTATGCTACAATTGGTTTACCTCTCTAAAATAGAAACTCAATAGTAATGGACTAGAACTTATCGGTTTTTTATGCCCAAACTATAAACCTTTCAATTGGGCATTCAATGTCATGCCCCTAAAATTGCAACACTAAAGTATAAAAAAAAAGCATTTAAATGCAAATAAATAAATAAAATATAAATATTAACTTAAAATATTATTATAATTATAATCATTATAATATAATACTATAAATATTAAAAAATATATAAAACTAATATACAATAAATATATTAACAATAAATTCAAAAACATGTAATATATTAATATAAAATAAGTAAACATAAAATAATATATATATTGAAGATGGGATTAAGGGCAACGATGGGGAAGTGCAGATAAACAAAGGATAGAAAAGGGCAAATTCTTCAACAAAGACAAGTTTTAAATGTAAAAAGCAGTGATTCTCGTTCACTCTATGGGGAGTGATCATGATGGAGAAAATGACTTTGTTAACAGGCTGCAATCCATAAAGAAAACACAAAATATATTCAAGGGCAACAATTCAATTCTAAAGGGGGCACAAATTAATTAAGAAGAATCATGATTGTTTGAAAAGACAACCTTTATAGGAGGATGGATCTCTTCATAAGATGCAGAGATATATAATGACATAAGAAATATGTGAAAAGTCAAGAAGGTAGGGAATAAAAAGAGAATATAATTATGATATATTAAGGCAGAGATAATAATCGAATCATTTAGAAATAAATCTACACTTAAAAAGCAACAGCCATTGTTGTAATAAGTAATTGGTATCCAATTGAGTGTATATACATTTAATATCTAATCTTGATAGCTATACAAATATATATACATATATATAGATCATTTTATAATGGTTAATATGCAATGAGTAAAGATATCTTATGTTTAAATTGGTAGATAAGAAAATAGTGAATCTATTTATATTATTATTAACATCATCCTTTTCTTTAAGCAATCATGCATAAGGTTGGCAAGGAAACATGTTAGGGAAGGGCGGTATAGGTTCTCTCATTAGGTATGCCAACCCTAAGTTGGATGGGATTGTCTTGGTGAGATTTTTTGTCCACTTGGGGCCAAGGGGGGTATGAGCCCAGCGTTTGGCTTACTTGTGATGAATAATTTTTCTAGCGCACTATCATGTGTTTTTCTCCAATCTCTACCATGATTGATTATTGAAAAGAGTCTATAGATTATATTCAATGTTCATTATTTCATAAATGTTAATAGTTCATTCATTCTTAAGCTCAATATCTATTATATAACCTACTATGGGATATTATTTGAGCAATTGTATGTTGTGTAATGGTCACTTAAGGAAAATTCAGGCATATGCCAAGTAGGGGACATTACAATTGGCATCAAAGCCTTAATCCTGCCAATCTACAGGACAAACTGACTTTAACCGCCATTCAATTTCGATTAACTATTGAGCCCTCTTCTTAAGTAGGCCAATAGTGCATGTCTATATGTGTGTTCCTCTCACATGTATACTTCATGTATTATGTGTATTTATGTGTATACTTCATGTATTACATGTATTTATGTGTATGTTGTGTGCCTTACATTTATTTATGTGTATGCTTTGTGTATTACGTGTATTTATGTGTATAATCTATGTATTACATGTATTTATGTGTATACTTCATGTATTGTGTGTATTTATGTGTATGCTTCATGTCTTACGTATATCTATATGTTTGCTTCATGCCTAATGTGTCTTCAACAAGTTTACTCGATGTGTATTTATGATTATTTTATGCTTAAAATTTATGAAATTGTCAAACCTATAAAAGCTTTATCTCTCAAATGTTTCTTCGGTTGAGAAGCGCTAGCAAATTAACTTATTTAAAATTAAATTATTATTAGTCTCCAAATGTAGAGTTGTTACTATTGAAGTGAAAAGGTGTGACTCCCTCAAACTTGAGATATAAAAGAGAGCATTTCATTTGAGAAAGACATCCCTAACACCATTGAAGAATTCAATTGAGAATAGAACATTAAGTGAGTTTGTAAGAAAATTAAATTAGGTTCTCAAGAATAATAATGATGTGAGAAACGATGTTACTTCAAATGAAAGGTTGTGACTCCTTTATAACGAATGGTGGTGACTCCTTTATAATGATGGGTGGTGACTCCTTCAAGAAATGGATATAAAGGATAAATCAGTTCATTGACATTCAATAAGCAATCATCACTCATCTATCCATCACAAAATCAAACAATTAAATATCAAAAATATCCCCAAGGAAGGAATAATCAACCATAACAACTCAACATAGCTAATGATAAATCTAATGATATAACTTGATTTTTTAAATAGAAATCCACACGTTGCCATCACTAGTTGTCACAAAAATAAGATACAAAGACAAATTAAGATTATCTTACTTTCAACTTCAAGATGTAAGTGCACCAAGATATCATCTTGACCTAGGATGGTCAAACCATAACATTAAAGTACACAAAAATATTCCAAACAATCTACAATAATTTATCTAGAAAATTTGTCTTACCCATAACACCCCATTTGAAACACCATCAAATGAATTATTATCAGCATGCCTAGTCATAATTAGAAATAATAATAAAAATCTAAGTACAAATTCAACTCTGATATGTCAAAACAAAACTGAGAGAATGTAATGAAGTCAACTCAATTCTTTAAGAACCTACAATTTTGGACTCTCGAGAAGATCTTAAGAGAAATGTTGGAAATCTATCGTAGGATATATTCATCAAGCTTCATGGCTCGGAGGAACATAATTAAGAATAAATTGTTCTATTCCTTTGGAACGAGATCAAATGTACAATCAAGTGGTCTATCCCACACTCATTGAAATAATGGTGATACAATCAAAGCCCATGCCACATATGATCTACCTTGTAACCTATAAATTTGATCCAGTGAACTTTGTCTTGTGGACCAAATTCACTTTTATATATAATATCTAGAGTAGATCATTTCATCCAAGGGTCTTCTTCTTCCAAGCCCTTGTTCTTGATTAGAGTAACTCTTATTCATAATTAAAGATCAAAGACATCAGTATTAGGCATATATGTACCTTAGATAAATTTGATACACATCAAGTTATACCAAATCTGATACACATTATGGGCCCATAACCCACAAATCCCAAGATCATTTTCACCTCTTAAACTTTGGGAAAAATTAATGTTGTTTGAACTAGATGGAATAAAGCAATACTTTTTTGAGGTGTGAATATCAGTCTAGTATTAAGAGGAGTGACAACCTCCCATTGATATGGAAATTGGATGATAGTGTCTATAAATTCAAATTCTATGAAGTGTTTGTGAGTGATAACTGTTTGCTATGGATTCTAAGACTTTGGTACATCCAATAGTTTATACTTGAGGATTATCTAGGGAATATATACTTAGAAAGTTATAACATGTCATTAATGAGTCTATGACATGATGATATATGTTGATAAATGTTTGGACCAGGTTAGGTATTACAAACACATATAAGCTATTACATCCTCATTAGAATCAATCTTGCCTTAAACCTTTTTGAATGATTAGGTGAAATAAAATATACTTTATTTAAGGGAAATTCTACTTAGTCCCAGTTGATGGTATAGGAAAAGAGGGTACAACCCGTAGTAAAGGATCTTGTTATTCACAACACTCCCATAATCTATCATGATGAAGGATGCAACATTTTTTCTTTCATTGTAGATTTCAACAAGGGGTAATGAAGAATTTGTATCATTGCATAGGATCCTTGAGGTAATGAAATGAGAGAAAACTTGTCTTAGCTAACAGGTCTTGCCAATTTCCAACCCTTGGTTTTGTTGTTGAGAGTTATTGGTAAATAGCAGTACATAAGACAATAATTTGTCCTCATTCTTTAGAGGATGGTATTAACCTTATTGGTAGTATACTAACAATCACTCTCCAAGGACATCATTGTAGTATTAAGTTGAACTTAACCAAGACAATCATGACTAGCTATAGAGTTTTCAGCTCCTAAATACATCAAAGTATCGCAACAAAAGCTAATTACATCACAAGAAGGAGCAATACAAATCTACAAGGTTGATTGGGGATCTTGATAACTTCAAGAGCATCCTAGATTGTGAATTGCTCGAGGACAAGCAAGCTTGGGAAAGGTGGATTGTCATGCCCCTAAAATTGCAACACTAAAGTATTGAAAAAAAACAAGCATTGAAATGCAAATAAATAAATAAAATAAATACAATTATTAACTTAAATGTTATTATAATTATAATCATTATAATATAATACTATAAATATTAAAAAACATATAAAACTAATATAAAATAAACATATTAACAATAAATTCAAAAACATATAATATATTAATATAAAATAAATAAACATAAAATAATATATATATTGAAGATGGGATTAAGGGCAGCGATAAGACAAAAGATAGAAAAGGACAAAGTCTTAAATAAAGACAAGTTTTAAATGTAAAAAGCAGTGATTCCCATTCACTCTATGGGTAGCAATCATGATGGAGCAATTAATTTTGTTAACAGGCTGCGATCCATAAAGAAAAAGACAAAAGATATTCAAGGGCAACAATTCAGTTCTAAAGGGGGCACAAATTAATTAAGAAGAGTCATGATTGTTTGGAAAGGCATAACCTTTATAGGAGGATGTATCTCTTCTTAAGAATGTGAAGATATATGATGGCATAAGAAATATGTGGAAAGTCAGGAAGGTAGGGAATAAAAAAATATATAATTCTGACCTATTAAGGCAAAAATAAAAATTGAATCATTTAGAAATAAATTGACACTCAAAAAAGCATCAGCCATTGCTGCAATAAGTAATTGGTATGCAATTGAATATATATGCATTTAATATCTAATCTTGATAGCCATACAAATATATATACATATATATAAATAATTTTATAATGATTAATATGCAATGAGTAAAGCTATGTTACGCTTAAATTGTTAGATATGTAAATAGTGAAACTATTTATATTATTATTAACATCATCCTTTTCTTTTAGCAATCATGTGTAAGGTTGGCAAGGAAACATGTTAGGGAAGGGCGATATAGGTTCTCTCATTTAAGTATGCCAACCCTAAGTTGGATGGGATTGTCTTGGTGGGATGTTTCGTGCACTTGGGGCCAAAGGGGGTATGAGCCTGCCCTTAGGCTTAATTGAGATGAATAATGTATAGGTTTTCACATTGTAAGTACGCCAACCCTAAGTTGGATGGGATTGTCTTGGTGGGATGTTTCGTGCACTTGGGGCAAGGGGGGTATGAGCCCGCCCTTGGGCTTAATTGAGATGAATAATGTATAGGTTTTCACATTGTAAGTACGCCAACCCTAAGTTGGATGGGATTGTCTTGGTGGGATGTTTCGTGCACTTGGGGCCAAGGGGGGTATGAGCCCACCCTTGGGCTTAATTGAGATGAATAATGTATAGGTTTTCACATTGTAACTACGCCAACCCTAAGTTGGATGGGATTGTCTTGGTGGGATGTTCCATCCACTTGGAGCCAAGGGGGGTATGAGTCCACCCTTGGGCTTCCTTGTGATGAACAATTTTTCTAGCGCCCTATCATGCGTTTCTCTCCAATCTCTACCATGATTGGTTATTGAAAAGAGTCTATAGATTAGATTCAAGTTTAAGTGTTCATTATTTCATAAATGTTAATTGTTCATTTATTCTTAAGTTTGATATCTATTATATAATCTAGTATGGAATATTATTTGAGTGTTTGTATGTTGTGTAATGGTCACATAAGGCAAATTCAGGCATACACCAAGTAAGGGACATTACATTCAATGTTTGAAAAAGAGGAAGTTGAATGACGACCTATCAATTTATATAGTAGTTACGAAAAGCATGGCCTATTAGATAGTTTTTGTCATTGTAAGATGGTCATGACTGAAAAAATCCATTTCTTTCTACTACCTCTTTCTATGTGGTTAAA
This sequence comes from Sequoiadendron giganteum, assembly GCA_007115665.2. NCBI lineage: Eukaryota > Viridiplantae > Streptophyta > Pinopsida > Cupressales > Cupressaceae > Sequoiadendron > Sequoiadendron giganteum. The sequence goes on along the minus strand of CM021108.1, from coordinate 505,088,605 downwards.
TTTTATAGATTTTATTTCTTGCATGGAATCATTGTTTTTCGTTTCTTTAATCACCTTTTGTGAGGTTTGTGATCTTCTCTAAGTAAAATCCTCAATTAGGTGTGGATTACTAGGGGTAGGATGATAAAATTACAGACTATCATACAATTGTTACGTGTAGGTTGGTCTTGAGCATTTTTTCCTTTTCTGAAGACAAACATGCATTGCAGACCTTCTAGTATGAGTTCTGATGACAAAAAACCTACAACCGATTACTTTCAAATCGCAAGATATCCTATCATGACATGAAAAATAGAGTTAAAATTTGAGCGTTGAAGTTGTCAAACTAAGAATAGAGATTAAACTTCCAAGCTTTGGAAACTATCGGAATTACAGGTGTGTATGTATGTTGCAATACACATTGATTATTACCATGCTCAATTTAAATGCTTTTGTTTAATGTTTGTTTAAATTCTATTTGGGAAGTGTTATGGCACATGGAGTACCTTTATCTATGGCGTCTTTGCTTTTCCAATGTTCCAATTAAGCATAAAATAAACATGAGCGTCAAGATTTAGTGAGAAATTAACATATTTCGCTCATATGGAATACAAAAAAGACTTTTCTCTGACATTACATTTTATAACAAATATTGGCACTGATCAAAAAGCAAAATGTGTCACATGGACACTTATATAGTGATTTTTCATTCTACTATTCCTGCCTATGGTTATTTTACGAGGGTTCTAAATGTTTCCAAGCAAAAGTGCCACATTTATGCGCTCCATTTTTTGGATTTTTGATTTGCTCAATATCTGCTTCAAATCTGTTCTTGTTCTTTAAATTTGCTTATGGAGTCTTTTTATGGTAATGAGTTGTGGTATCATGCTCTTTTGGTGCAGGCTAACTCTAGCTAGATAATCATGTGCATGGCAGATCGAACACCTGAACAATATGTTCTCATAAGCTAAAGGTTATTCCCATTTTAATCTCCCCATGGCCAACACTATTATAATCAAGAGTGGATCATCCAGGTCCAAGTTGACACACATGCAGTCATAGTCTAGTAACCGCAGATTTTGTGTGAACTCAAGGCAGCAATATATTCATCTATAGCATTTCCTACTTTCTTGAGAGCATATCCTTGCCAATGTCCACATGGTCATAGAGAGTACCTTGCCCGTGACAAGACTCTGCTTGGATATCTTTGGTTGGGTTAAAAGTTGGAGAACAATGCTTGATGAATAGTCTCCATTTCTTCAAGAACCATGGTCCACCTAGGGGATCCTGGTCACTCCCTTGTTTGCTGGAGAATAAAGCTAGAAAGCATTATTTTGCCATCATTAGGATATCCACCCAGTTGTTGAAACAGTTCTTGTATAAAGTCTTTTTTGACCTTGGAAGCCTCCTACAATCTACAAATTGATGCTTTTTCCCCGTAACAACCGAAGTCTTCCTTTCATTTTACCCACTATTAACGTATTTTTTGGAGGGGTTTCAATTTTGATGTAGCACCCATTTGCATTTTTTGTGGGATATTTGGTACTACTGATTGTTCTTCTGGCATGATATTTGTATAAATCCTTTTAGATCTTCCCTTAAGATCTGTAGTGCTTCTAGAGAAACAACATATTTAAAATTCTGGGTTTGATTGTGGAGGATGTTAACCTAAGAAAAGGCTGCAGCCACCTCAAGGAGACTAGCACTAGATCCAATCAGACATTGGCTATTTGGGCAAGAAATTTGCAGGTTTTGGTGACTAAAATGACCCAGTTCAAAGGTTGGAAGAGCATCGAAATGGAGGGCAGATATTCCCCATACTGTCCACACATCTTTAGAAGAAGATCTCTTTAAGAATGCATTCCAAGCCAACAAACATAATCAATGAATCAAAGGTCAGAAGTATGAAGGTTAACCCTTCACATTATTGGTTCACGGAAAGTTTGAATGTTCACTCTTGTATGAAGCAGAGATGATTTTGACCTTAATATGAAATATTACACCAATTTTGCATGAAGCAAGGAATCAAACATAAAAGACAAGATACAATATACAGATAGAATAAATTCGTCTAATAAATGAGCCCCATCTAACCTCAAACATCAACACTTGCTGTTTTCATACAGCATACAAACCCTTAATGTTGTTCATATCACCCATACTAATACAATATTTTCATATTTTAGAAAATGAAATAAGAGTTAATCTTATTTCTTGCCAGGGAAACTCTTTAATCTGTATGTTTAAATTTGTTTATGAAATTGTGACCTTTATACATGCTCTACACAAGAATGTTGAAATTACAATGACAATACTAGGTTTGGTTTCCCTGTATGCTCAGGTAAAAGTCGTGCAATCAACTCATGTGAGGCACCTGTAAGCTCTGGAGAATGACAATAAAAAAGTATGTAATGAGCAAATGTCAGGAAAGAAACAAAGAACTTGCACTTAAAGAGTTTAAACATTTTACCTTGAGGAGTAAAGTTGAAAAGGGGTGGCAAACGACGACCATTTGGTAAGCGTGTGTTTGGATCTCGTAGTTCATCAAAGAATGGATGCACACATGCCTCCAACTACATTAAGTAAATAAAAAGCAAAAGCATTAGGTGAATATAAGTCTTGCTTTCATATACTGCTCCTATCAGAGATCAAACAATGAAAAATCATGTACAGTCCTACTTAAAATAAAGTAGATCAAATTCAAACTAGAGCATTACTTCTACCTGCAGATATTTCCTTATGCTAACTTCAAACAGAAATGTCACAACCCACAGATATAAAATACAGCCAAAAAATCTTGTTAGTAAGAAATGATGAATAAACATATGGTGAAGCAAACATTGTGATGATATTTGTCCTGTGTCATATCAAAGGTGCATCCTAATCCTACTCGTGAAAACTCCATGCAAGCAGCTGCAATAAAGAATGCAAGACCAGGACCCATCCCCTCAGAAGAAACGTTACAAGCTCCAAAAATTGCAAATCACTCAGCACTTGCTGACACAAAGCTTCAAGAAAGTTCTGGAGAGTTGCTCCTTCAAATTTGTAAACATCCATAGACGGGAAAAAATAACTTCTATAAGTGATAACTGTCTGTGAGTCTCCAAAACATCCTTGATACTCCAACACAAACCCAAAACAGAATGGATTAAAGGGTTTTTGTTAGTTTTAGGATCAGAAAAGAAAGCAATCAGAAAATGCAACACATGAGACCTAAGTCACCATATTCGACCGAATTTCAACATGAAATTCGAAATTCGTCAAATTTCAAAAAATAGGTTGAAATTCATTCATATTCGAACAAATTCGTCAGTCAACCTTTTGCACTGAAAAATATCATAAAAATATTGTTTTATTAGGATTTTTTTTAGGGTTTTTTCTTTATAAATTATAACCGGCCGCGGCATTAGATATCGAACCAACTCGTTTTTTCCCCTGGCGTCTCCAACTTGTTTATTTTCGGGCGTCTGCAAGACTGCAACTATTTCGTTTTGTTTATTTTCGGGCATCTGCAACTATTTGCGTTTATTTTCAGGTGTCTGCAACTTTTGGCGTTTATTTTCGGGCGTCTGCAACTCGTCTCAACTGCGGCCGTTTCTCTCTTCCGCCTTCAACGTCGACATCTCTCTGCATCGCCACAGCCCACGACGCCATCATCCACAGTCAACTGTTTGTTTCTCTCATCGGCGTCAAAACTCCCGCAAATTCTAGGAGGTCGAAGGAGGTAGGAGATCATTTTTTTTATTTTTCAAATTTAGGGTTCAATTTTTTTATTATAGCATTATGTAAAGTTCTGAACTATAATGTAAATTTGTAAAATATAGGAATGAAAATAATTTTTAATATTAATTAAACTTTGTTTAATATTTTGTATTTGATTTAGTATTTAGTATTTCATTATTTTATTTTGTATTTAATATTTTATTTTTTATTATTTAATAGTGTTTATTTATTATTTATTAATGTTTACAGTTCCCTTTATTTTATTATAAAATGTAAATTATATTCATATTTAGTGTTTTCATTTTGTTTTTTAAATTAATAAAAATATGTTAATTTTTTTTATGTTTATTAATTATTAAAATAAAATCTAGTATTTTTTATTTTGGTTTTTAGATTTAAAATAAAAAATCTATATATTTTGTCAAAATGTTGTTTGAAATTTTTTAGATTTAAAATAAAAATTCTATATATTTTGTTGAATGTTGTTTGAAATAAAACTGTGAATGTTTTAATTTTTTAATATTAAATATTATTTTGTATGTATACAGATCATGGCTCCCCAAAAATCAACTGCAAGGCATGAAAATATGTCACTCGCAATAGTACTGAACTCAAATGCACCAAGTGTCAGAAACCTTTTATTGGCGGTTTGACAAGGGCAATGGACCATTTACTCGGTATTACAAATGGTGCAGGAGGAGGTGTTTCAGCATGTCCTGCAGTTACCCCAGAAATAAGAGTTGCTTTAGAGAAAGAACAATCCTCTTCAATTGTGGGAAAGATGAAGAAAGCACAAAAAAAACAGAGAATTGAAGAAGATATATCTCAATCTAGATTCACAAGCTCAACATCTATTATGTCTTCCTCTTTTGATTTATCCAAATCGGTGAGGGAGAGTGGAACATTGAAAAGCTTTTGGAAACCAGTAGAGAAACAGGAGGTGGATGATGCAGTAGCTGATTTGTTTTACACAAGTTCTATTCCATTCAATGTTGCGAGAAATCCACATTTTCGTAATGCAGTTCACAAAATTGCAGAGTTTGGCAAAGGGTACACACCCCCAGGTTCAGAGGCTATCAGGACAACTCTTTTGGAGAGGTCAAAAGATAGAGTGACTGAGAAATTAGCTACTGTCAAAGACTCTTGGAGGAAAACAGGTTGCACTATATTGAGTGATGGATGGTCAAATATATGTCAAAGGCCATTGATTAATATTTTGGTGTCTTGTCCTGAGGGTGTTGTGTTCTTGAAAGTGATTGACACCATGAACCACAAGAAAACTTCCGAATAGATTTTTCAAATATTAAAGGAAGCCATTCTTGAAGTAGGGGTGGAAAATGTGGTTCAAGTGGTAACTGATAGTGCAGCAAGTTGTGTGGGAGCTGGGAAGTTGATTGTAGAGAAGTACCCACAAATATATTGGAGCCCATGTGCAGCCCATTGTCTCGATTTGTTGCTTCATGACATGGCTAAATTCCCATGGGTACATGAAGCTATTCACAGGGGGAGAGCAATTGCAAATTTCATAAGGAATCATCGTCTCACATTGAGTCTTTATAGGCAACATGCATCCAGGGAGTTGTTGAGTCCTTGTGAAACAAGATTTGCTTCATTTTATATCACTTTGAAAAGAGTGGTTGAAGAAAAAGCAGCTTTGAGGTCTGTTATTTGTTCCAATGAGTGGGAACACTCGGTGCTTTCTAAAGGTCCTAAGGGGAAGAACGTAGAGCAAATAATTCTAAATAGCAATTTCTAGGAAAGTGCAACAAAGGTTTTGCTTATATGTGAACCAATTGTTGATGTGCTTTGTATGGTTGATGGTGACACTCCTTGCCTTGGCATGCTTTATGAAAGCGTGGACCGTTGTAAGGAAGCTATTCAAAAAATACTAAACAATGTAGAAGCAGAATATATGGAGGTATGGGAGATAGTTGATTGAAAATGGAAAATGATGCACACCTTTACATGCAGCAACTTGCTTTTTGGAGCCTAGGTTATTTTCTATTGATAGAGAAGGTGACACTGAAATTATGGCAGGTCTTTTAGAAGCGATTGGAAAGTATGAATTAAATCAAACAATTTTAGCACTAATCAGAAGTCAATTTTGGGTCTACAACGGCGGAGAAGGATTGTTTGGAATGCAAGCAGCCAAATATGACATGACACATGTACTTGGGCATAAATGGTGAATGACCTATCGAGCACAAACTCCTGAGCTACAAAGGTTTGCTATTCGAGTTTTGAGTCAGGGAGCAAGTTCATCAGTGTGTGAGAGGAACTATAGTTGCTTTGATCACATCCATTCCAAAAAGAGGAATAAATTGTTGTCTGAAAAGTTGGGAGATCTTGTCTATGTTCGCAGCAATTTAAAATTGCTCATGAACAAATCAGCAAAGGACTCTTCCTCACAACAAATTCTTGAAGACATAGCAGTGCGAGTTGCAGATGAGCCTAACTTTGTTGATGATGAATTGAGTAGTGATACAGATGATGATGATTTAGCATCTCAACCAAGTGCTCTTGATGACTTGGAGTTTTTTTGAAGTTCTAAAACCTTTACTGTTATTGTACCTTTTTGACAAAAGAACATCTTCGCAATCGTGATATCACATGTTTTTTATGGTTTATATTTTATAAATGTGTCATCTTTTTGTAATGATTCAAATCTATCTATCAATGTTAAACTATTTAGACAATTGTATGGATATATTACTTATATTTATTAAAAAAAAAAAAAAAATTACATAAGGCGAATTTTATACTTCCCAAATTTTTTCCTTGTCGAATTTCAATGTTGTCAAACTCGAATTCAAATTCGAACCTGGTGACTTAGCATGAGACAATGAACACAACCAAATACCTTGGGAAAACCCTCCAGCTTGAGGGAGAAAAACCCAGCAAATATATCTCATATATATTTAGGAATGAGAGCAGAAATCTGCTTACAACGCAGGCCCAACACAAGGCTGAAACTGATACAATGAATAAGAGCACCTCTCTTATTTGTAATATACAAATGAATATGTTTCTCCTTGTAATCAAACTACTGCCATAGAAGATGATCTGCTGCTACAGGATGAAGACCTGCTGCTCACGTCTGAGCTTCTTCTCCAAGTGCGAATATGAGAAAATGAACTTGATGATCAAATGAATGATCTCCACCTTGTACTTATACATGTATCAATAACGGGGTGCATCTCTTACACCAAGAGGTCGGCCCAAGACAATAATATTTTCTCAAAAGAAAGATCACGACTTTTCACTAAATCGGCCTTATTAAATAATAATTAATTATTTTATTTTAATATTTGAGAGAGGCGTTCCGTTTGATATCGATCACAATCAAATTCATAGCCGATAAGGCTACATGATATTTGATTCTTCAGATCGTGGCTGGAAGTGTTATCCTAACATTGAAACATCGACAGTTTTGGTCCTTGGATACTCATTATCAAAAAACTCTAGAATGAAGAGATTAAAGGCTGCGATCAGGGAAAGACATACCCTTAGGAGAGAGTATGAATTCTCAGTTATAGCGATATTTAAGGGAGGACATCTTCAAAACAAAGGCATCGATGAATAGAGTGAGGAATATGTAAATATATTATGAGCAGCAAACCATCATAAGATGAGGAATTTAAGGGAATGCTTCTGTAGAATAAAAGGATATCACTGGCTGGAAATAAAGGGATAGATAGCAAATCGGTGGTGGAGGAAGTAAGTATTTCCTGAGATCCAAATAATTAGATGATAAATATATTAAGTAAATATGCAAGTATTTCTGTATTTAAATAATCAGCTTAGTAAATGAATTAAGAATTCAAATATAATAAATTAATATATAATTTATATATATATATATATATATATGGGTGGGTAGATAGGTGAATCACTTGTGAATATACCATAATGATATTTGCAGCAATTATTAAGCCTTATAAGTAATGATGACTCTTTAATATAAACATAAGTAGATTATGAATTGTCCTCATCCTATGATCAATCCAATATAAGGTTGAAGGAAGACAATTAAGGAATAAGGAGACACGGGAAGACGCAGCAGATCAGGTGAGACTACTCACTTAGCTTTAATAGTTAATTTCTTCAATCTGACATAATGATGCTGCATAAACCCGACCCAGGCTCCAATCGATCTGTGTATTATTGAATATAATATCCAGTCTTTATTCATTGAAATATATAAGTGCTTTTGACGTGTTTTGAAACCATCCCTCCTTGATAGATCATAATCTAGAAATAGATTCTTGGCATTAGATTTGGCGGACTATGTAGTCCTTGAACGGATATAGACCATAATTGTTTACCTTTTTCAGAACTGGTTCTAATGATGCTTGATCTACATTTATGTTTGATTGAAGTCTAAATTTCGCAAAATTGCAATTCTAATGAACTAATGTTGGAACTGTAGGCTGTATTCAATTACAGCATGAATCAAATGGATATGATGAACATATAGATATGGATATTGCTTAATTTAGTTCTGCATTCTGTTATATTTACTCATGCACTCTGATATATCATCATGCTGAATTAGATACTCATGTAGGACTCTTTCCTAGCATAATAGATGAAAATGCAAGTGAATCAATAATGACTACTTCTTTGAAAATTGTGTAGAAACTGTCTGCATTCTGATTGAAATCCTACTAGGAGAGGTGAATCATGACTTAAGTGGTTTGTCTAAAAACCCCATCCAGGTTCCGCCCCACTGGCCCGAAGCAAGGGTTGGGTCATGGAGGGATGGGGGTTCCACCTAGGCATTCTGACCCGCAGGCCTAAGATAAGGGTTGGGCAATAGGAGGTGGTAGACCGTTGGCCCCTTAGGGATTCTCCTCTCCTGATGGGAGAATGACTCATCTTATGTTTATCAATCTGTAATTATGATTGTCTTATTTTTGGATATCTAGGTATTAATGCTAACAGATATGTGGTCAATATGATGAATACAGGATTCCAATTTAGAGTTATGGAATTAGGAGAACATTCATTGGGAAGAAAGAAACCCTAATCCTAATCAACAAGCGAATTCTAGAGGCAAACAAGTGAGTTCTAGGGCAAGGTTGGGTAAGGGACATTACAAGGGAGCAACGCTCTCCGATGACTACCTTGACATCATCAGTGCATCCAGGGACGTCTTCGCTTCCCCCTTCCTCTCATTAGCTTCATATGCAGTATCACTCCCCCTTCCTCTCATTAGTGATGAAATTCTTTAAATAAGTACCCACATAAAACTTCATTGTGTTAGGTACTAAATCTGCATTCAAGAGTAGAAAAGGAACGAAACCTCAAAATTTAGTATTAAAATTTAAGGGACAACAAAAATACTATTAAGTGAACTCTAGTTGTACCCTTAGTTTCATTATGAAAACTCAATGTCAACATAAGAAGCATTCTACATAAACATACGAAGAAGAAAGAAAGAAAGAAATTCTAATGTCAACAAATGACAAAAAAACGAGTCATCAGAAATCAGAAGTCCAGACAGTTATAATAAAGAATAAATAGGGTAAAAGGGCCCTGGGTTGTGAGAATTAGTTTAACACTAAGCACTACAGAAATGTAAATGTAGTAAGAGGTAAACCTAATAATGTTGAACCTTGAACAATAAGAGCACAATTCCATGCAAGGGGCAGAGAGTTGATAAAGATGAAAATGGGAGACTGTGACAAGAAACCAACAATGTCACATACTTTAGCCAGGCTCAACCCAAAGAAACCAACATCATCATCTATCATGCCAAAAGGTCCAATGCAATATCGAATAATGCTCATAGGGGAACTTCTAGAGTTGAGGCGACCAAGCTAGACAACTCTAGGCAGTAGGCAGATACTTCCCTTAGAACCTTTCCTAACATCCACAACCAATGAACCTTTGGTGGTAGAGAAAAAATAGTACTGTTGGCCTACCTACCTTACCAATCATGTAGCTTGCAAACAAGCAAAAGGTCCTCGATGCCAAAATGAAGTAGATCCACTACACCTAGACTAACACTGAGGGGGTTGTGATGCTTAGGACTGTAGTAGTATACAAAGAGGGATCATCTCATTCATCTTCTCCCATCTACACATGAATTTACCGTATTCAATTGGTATTTACTATTACCTAAAGTGTGATAAAAGAAGGAAACAATCATCTTGAAACCTCTAGGAGGCAACCTCCCAAAGAAAAAGGATGAAACCCCTCTAATTACTATACTAGAAGAGAGTGGATAAAGAACAACTAATAGTAGATAGGACACCTGAAAATCTCCCTTACTGTTATGCCCCCACCATGATCAACACTAAAGTATTAAAAAATATATAAAAATAAATATTAACAATTAAAATATTATTATAATTAATATAATACTGTAAATATTAAAATATATATATAACTAATATAAAAATAAAAATATTTACAATAAAATTCAATTTATAAATATCTTAGAAAAAAAAGATACATATAACATATTTAATCCCCCATACAACATAAAGTGTCATGCCCCACCCATGTAAGACAATACCAAAGTCAATCGCAGCAAATAAAAATCTATGAGATCATCGCTGGGAATGAATTTGGCAAGGGGTCGATCACTAGCATGGGCAGTAAATTCATAATAATAATAATGCAGCGATTAAGATTCAAGAGGAGCAGCGATCAACAGAAAGTTATTAGTAATAAATGATTAGTGAATAATCCTATTAACAGAAGGCAGAGATCTATTATTGAAGGGTGCTTCTCTTGGAAAGAATGCATCCATTATGAAAAGGCATCTCTTTTCATTTAGAGATGAAGATATAAAATAAAGTGATTAAGGAAAATAGAAGGGGGGAGAAATAAGGAAATAAATAAGTCTGATATATGGAAGGAGAAGGAATATGAAATGGAACGAAATTAATAAAAGTCTGATATGGAAGCAATCAGAAATAAATAATAATCTGCACTCAAAAATGCAGCAGCCATTAAATATAAGATAGTTCAATGAGAGATAAATGACGATAAATGATAAATCAATAAGGGAAGTAAGTTGAATATAATTACATATACATATATATATATATATATATATATGATTATTCAATAATGATGCTTGCAGCAATTATTAATCCTTATTAGTAATTATTCATCTAACTTAATCTATTTGTTTCTCTTTAAGCAATATCTTTTGTCTATTAAAACAGATCGAACAGCAAGGCAATTGGAGCAGATCAAACATAATTATTCGCACTCAGTAGACAAGGGCAGAAGTCAGCATTTGTTAATATGTTTGCATCTTAAAAATAGCAGTCTTATATTAGCTAGTATTGTGGTATGCACTATGATGTATATTGTGAATAACGATATATTTATTAATCTCTATGAAATTGGATATATTATTGTGTTTGTAATTCTAACCAAGCAACCATGGGAGAAGGGGAAGTACGAGTAGGGTGAGCAGATACTAGATTACTTTCTAAGTAGACCACCCCATGTGGATGACCGGGGGTCTGCCACTTGGGGCCAAGGGGGTGAGTGACCGCTCTTGGGCTTAGAAAGAGGAATCTACGAGCCTCCTATTGTAGCCTTCCCCAATCTCTACATGGATGGGTTGTTGGAAAGGTTTCATGGAGTCTCAATCATAAGGATGGATAAGACAGCATTGATAAAGAATGCTGATACAAGTTTACCCGCTAAGTAGACCACTCCATGTGGATGACCAGGCGTCTGCCACTTGGGGCCAAGAGGGATGGTATATCCGCTCTTGGGCTTAGCTGGGATAGCTTCGGGCAGACTTATCATGTTTCCCATCCAATTCATATTATGACTAAACTCCCATTATGCATTATGGATGTGTGGTTTATATTATTTGAATTAAGTTATGTATTTACATGGTTGAAAGATACCCTCTCAAAACAATTTGAGTTTTCAATGACAATTACAATTGTAATCAAGCACCCATTAAGGTTAGCTAAAACCCAAAACGATGCAGAAAGAACTCTAACCAAGAATGCACCCTAAAACCACTTAAGGAGGAGGGGCGGGCATATGGTCAGAGGATCCCTAGGATCTAGTAAATCACTAACTGAACTGATTACAATAGAATGAGAGGAATTAAACTCAACACCAAGAATGTGCACACAAGATCCCTTAAAAGGCGAAGTGCTATCATATGGTGGAGTGCTAATAACAAAATTGAAAGTACTTAGGCGGATAACCAACCATGAAAGAATTTCCACACTTCCACTAAAACAGTGGCAAATAATGATTCATCCACTGCGGCAGGCATCCACTCAAGAGAGGGGATTCACCACTTGATAGTGAGTATAAGAAAGCTTAACAATTTATTTATCCACACTGGCGGTATACCATCCAGGGGTGCTTAATGTGAAATTAGGAAATCAATGCAGCAATAATAAACTGGAACAGTACTACTGTTTACAGTTTTTACAAATAGGAAAGAGCTACAAATTACAAGAGTTTTACAATGATCTCAAAGCACCAAGATATAGGATGATTCCACGTTAGTTATCAACAAGAATTGATGAAGAAAGACTAGAAAAGCAAACTGAAATAAGTCTGATTTAGAAATCTGCAATTCTGGAAATGAATTATCAGCAACTGCAAAATCGATCAAATGCTCATAACTTCAGCAAATTACCTCCGATTGGATTGAAATCTTTCGCGAATGGTCTCTAAGAGTATGGCGCCCAAGAACCAATCAAAAACTAGCATCAAATCCTTCACATTAATTTGGCACAAATTCCAATGCCACTTAGAAAAGTACGGCCCTCCTTGAGGGCGATTTTGGCATTAAAAATTAGAAACTCCAAAATTAAATCTGCAATTACGTGAGCATGGTCGCCTCTAACATAGATTTCAATTGATTATATACCCATCAGCAAAATAAATTCATCATAAGAGCTGCAAGTGAAATCAACTTTCAGCCATGTCTGCAATAGCAACTCCAAAACTGAGAAGTATAATCAAAACTTCAATTATAAGGCTCAATCTGTTAGTCTGGATGAGAAGCAGCAATAAAAACCAACTAGGTTTTATCTTTCAAACACGAAATTGGATTGTAACTAGGAGGTCAACATTCCTTGAAGTGAAAATCTATTTGTCATTCCGACTGCATAACAATAGCATAACATATTGGATGCCAAATGTTGTAGCAAAGCTTCATCTTTATAGAAAATGGGATGACTTCAAATTCCAAGCAAGGGACACCCCAATAGACATTTGAATTATTTTCAAATTCCAAAAATATAAAGCTCCCTCAAAAAGGCGTCCAACTTCAAGGCATAAGACTTCATTAAATATTTCTTAATTAAATCCTTAATGAAGGCGTCCCCCTTCATGGCCACTTTTTTAACACAACTTAAAGTTAGTTCACTAGGCCAAGGGGTTAACTAAAAAACATATCATTTAATGCCTTTAATTTAACTTTTCCACCAAATAAAGTTTTTAAGCCAAAACTGAAAAACACCTTATTACTCCAACTAAAGAGGAACATACTGAAGAGCTGACAACTGAAGTACTGCCAAAAATAGAATTTACTATAAATAGTAAATTCCGAGAAATACCACAAAAACCTCCAATAAAAGAAACCCTAATTTACCTCAACAAGCCTACGGGCCTCCGAAATAGGCTGATGAGCAACTGAACTGGTTACTGATGAGAAGGGGACATTACAATGGTTCAAATAGATAAGACATTTATTATATATGTTTGATCATATGAATTATATCCCAATATTATCTAACATGGTTGCAAGACCTAAACCAAGATTTATCTTGCTTAAAGCATTTAATTGGTAAGTTATAACCCTAACTACATTAAACTTGTGATTCTAGGGCAAGATTTAGGGTTATCCCAAAAGGGGACATTATACTTGGATATTGTGGTAGACACTAGATAGGATCCCTGAAAATAAGACGAAAGTGGAAGACTCACAAGAAATCAACAATGTCACATACTTGCAGCAAGGCTCAACCCAAAGAAACCAACATCATCATCTATGATTCCCAAAGGGCCAATGCAATATCAAATAAAGCTCGTATGGGAGTTCTATAGTTGAGGTGACCAAGCTAGACAACTCTAGGAAGTAGGCATATACTTCACCTAAAATCTCTCCTGACATCTACAACCAATGAACTTTTGGTGGTAGGGAAAAGATATTAATGTTTGCCTACCAACCTCACCAATCATGTTGCTTGCAAACAAGCACAAGGCCTTGAATGTCAAATGAAGTAGATCCACTACACCTAGACTAATAGAAAGGGGGAAGCTTAGGCAGTAATACACAGTGGAATTGTCTCATCATTCTGCTCCCATCTACATGTGATTTACTGTATTCAATTGCTACTTACTATTACCTAGGGTGTGCAAATGAAGGAAGCAATCATCTTGAAACATTTAGGAGGCAACCTCCCAAAGAAAAAGGACTAACGACCTCTAATCAGTGTACTAGAAGAGAGTTGATAAAGAACAACTAGTGGCAAATAGGACACCTGAAAATGTCCCTTGGATCTTGCAGTAGATACTAGACAGGACTCCTGAAAATAAAGTGCCCCCTAGACTTCACCTCCTAGTCAGTGGAGAGACAAGAAGTCATGTCGCCATGTGCAATATAGTAGTCAACCTCAACTCATAACAGTGGGAGCACAATCACACACTAGCAAACAGGAATCTTCAAGCCATGTGACAATTAAAATTTGAGATAGGTTGAATGATGGCATCTACCATATATAATTCATAAGAAATACTTAACATATAAAGCGAACTTGGGTCTAGGAGACTATGGAGGAGACGTCCATTGTAACAACCCTCACATTGTACCACTAAATATTACCCATTATTTATTTTTGATTTGAAACTTTATTAAGTTATTATGTGTTTAGTCAACTATCCATCCAACAGGATAGGCATCCATCCATCAAATAGGACACTCTTTTTACAAATTCAAGAGAAAATTCAAATGAACCAATATCCTTAATACATAAATGGGATGACTTGAAAGCATACCTGTAGTTTCAATGGGCATATTTTGAATTTGGGTCTGATTATTCCCAACTGCTGCATGAATTCTTTGTGGAGGGCTTGTTGCTGTTGATTTGATCTAATCTATTATTGCATCCTCGGACATTGCTTAGTATAATGATTTCCTCCACACATAAAGCAACCACCTAGTGGTCCCCACTTTACTTGGTTTCTTGGAGATTCATTCCTTATTCCATGAAGTCTTGGTGGATATACTAGCCTACTATAGTTTCTCTAATTATTACTATTACAAAATTTCCAGTTATTGTTTCCATTCTGACTTGGATTTTGATTAGGTGGTGGTCTTCTTTATGGATTACGGATTCTTGGATTTTTAAAGTTTTGATTGCCTCTAAAATTCAATTTTCTCTTGAAGGATAGATTCTTGCTATTGCTAAAAAATTTCCTTGCTCCAACTAAAATTGCAGTTTCCTTTCTTGTGTTAAAGACACCTCTAATACTCCATTCATATTTTTAGGACCATGCGTGTCCTGCTCTACCCCAATATTAGTGTTCAGTCCTAACAGGAATTTTCTAGTTTGACTTGTCTCATCCTGCTAATGCATGGGCACATGTTTCAATAATTTTGAAAACTTGTCCCAATACTGTTATACTGTTAAAGAACCTTGCCTAAGATTATGGAACTCTGTCATCTTTTATCAAAGAATACTTGTGGTAACCACCTTTTTTGAAAATGTTGAACAAGTTGTTCCCATGAAATGTTTTCCTTAATGTACCCATTTTGTTCCTTTATATTAGTCCACCAACTTGCAGTTTCTCCAGTTATTTGATAAGACCCCTAGAAGGCTTTAATTGACTCTATATAATCCCTTAACTCAAAGTAATTTTCCATTTCTATCAACCAATTTTCAGCTCCCTCACCTAACTGTTTCCCATCAAATTTTGGAGGGATAATCTTTTTCAGGTCCTTTGATAGTTCCCTAATTGCAAGGTCCTGATTAGGTGCAATATTAATTGCCCCTCTTACTGGTGGATTCTCCTCTTTGGGAAGGTTTTCAAATCATGGTTCCACAAGGTTTTCTTTATTAGACTGCCTTGTTATGAGATCATTTACTGTTTGTTCCAAAGAATTTATCTTATCCCTTTGTTCTGTTAAAAGAGTGATCACTACATCAAATCCAACTCCATTACTGTTTTCAGGTTCTTTTTGTTGTTCAATGGGGTCCCCCCTTTGTTTCCTTGTATTGCCAGCATGGGAAGTACTAGTCTTTGCTATTTATTATCATAATATTCTTCTTCTAAGAGTTTTGTGTAAAAACCTTGAAGTCCTCTTTTGTCAATTTATCAATCATGAGAAATCTACTTCAAACATTCATACTCATTTGAATCCCGCTATACCTTACATTCATCCATAGTGGCCATAACAGCAACATGAATGATGGCGGTGCCTAATAAATCGTCAAAATCTTCTACAGTGAATCAAGCCGATATCTGCCTATCAAATCATTTGATTTCCCTTGTGTCTCGGGTATCGGTTTTTGCTGCTGTAAGAACAAGCTCAGGAGACTGAAAGTACCCAAGGAATGTCGCAGCTTACCAACTACTAAAGGAACAAAAAAGTATATCCCCCCTATGGGGATTAATATTAAATTCTTCTTTTGCAAATTCACTTGCCCTATTTCACTGTCTTGTACCCCAAATTAAAATTTTCGCTACACTTAGGCATTTTGAAGAAATGAGTCAAAATACTGTCAAATCTGTCAAAAAGGTCAACATTGGGGTTTGCATGTCTTGCATGAGAGTCAAAAACTTGAAATTTTCAAAAATGGACAATCTGGGTCAGTTCAGAACGATCAAACCAACAATACCCAGATTTCAGTTTTTCATCCCTAAATTTTAGTAAATTTTCTATTTTTAGTAGTTTTCTAAAAATAGAAACTTTTTCTGGGTTTTTTTGGGTTTCTCAAGAAACAGATACTTGTAAAATTTTCTAATAAATAGAAAGTTTGGCTTTTAGGGTTAAGATTGATTTTGATTGACTCAAAATACTTCCTCATCAGGCTGGTGCAGTCAGAATCACAAAAAGATTTGTTTTACCCTACTAGGTCCATTATGCTTTTTCAGAAGCTTTTTCGGAGATCCAAGGTCATCAATGGAGGTCAATTAGTGGCCAGGTGTCAGAATCAGACGTTCAAGCGTCAAACAGAAGTTGTCAACGAGGAATGTGCACGAAAAACGAAGAACGAAGAAAGGAAGATTGAAAAATGCAAAAATGCAAAAATTTGTCCAAGGCTGGTGAATCCAAGCGCCCCTCCTCAATTTGGGCGCCCAAACCTTCATGCCTTAGAAACTTTTTATGTTCCGGCAATCAAGGACAAGGAAGGCACGTCAAACAAGGCAAAGGTTGAAAATTGTATAAAATGGCTTAAGTCTGCCAGCCATGGGCACCCCTAAAGGAGAAAGGCACCCAGCTTTTCAAGGGATCAAAAGTCAAAATTAGGGTTTCTGCCTCTAGGCCATTGTTGCTCAGAATCCTCCTGGCTCCACAATGAATCAATCAACACGATCACCCGACCATCCAATCAACCAAAATCTCAGATCGAACAGGGGTCACGGAGAGGGGTGTTTTGGAATTCTGAAGGTGAAAAACAGTAAAAATAGCTAAGTCTGGTGAATCTGGGCGCCCCTGGAGAAGAAGGGCGCCCAAGTTTTTGAGGTGTCAAATGAGTGAATTTGCAGAAGGCGCCTCCAACGTGACTTCGTCAGACTTGATCAAACTGTCCAACACAACCATCAACACGTTCATCGGAGCAGGCAATCATCAAATGTCGCAGGCTAAACAGAGGAGAAAAAGTGAATGAAATGACAAAATCAAAAGCAACAATGAAAAACTCAAAATAAACTCTCTGGAGGAGATGGGCGCCCCTGAAGGAGAAGGGCGCCTAGGGTTTAGAACTTTAGAGCCATCAAATGTCAGTTTCTGGAGATGAAGTACCCAGAAGACCCCTTCGAGAATCTTCTCAGCTATCCAGTAAATCCGTCATCCAGTCAATCTGACAAGTACAACGCCCGATATCAAGAATTCATCTGAAGGTCAAAAGACAAGCAAAGTTTGAAGATCATTGAAAATGGCTAACATTGGAGAAAATGGGCGCCCATGGTAGAGATAGGCACCCGACAATTTGAAGGGGCAAATGAAGTTTTTGTTAGAAGATGTCTCCAGAACAATGTCGTCAGATTCGATCAGGCTCCGTGATGAAACGTTCAGCTCGTCCGCCGGATCAATCTGGAAGTCGGGAGACAGGATCAAACTAGGGTGGAAAATTGAAGAGAAGTTGAAAATGGTGAAAAATTGGTTAAGTTTGGAGAGACTAGACGCCTCACCTCAAGAAGGGCGCCCAACTTTTCATGGCTTAGTGAAATTTTTGGAATTTTCAAAAAAATTGAAAGAAGGAAAAAACGCCTAAGTTCATTGTATGAACTAAATTTAGGGTTTCAAAGAATTAAGGTTTGAGAGTTGTTTCTCAAGGCAAAACTTATCTAAAGGCATCTCTATGTTTTATTTTTCATATTTTCTTGTAGGTGGCTTCAAGGAGAAACAGAGCAGGAACTTCAAACCCTTATTTTTAAGATTCAAGCACATAAACTTGTTGGTTTTTCATCAATTTTCAGATCAGCACTCAAAGAAGGCTTGCTTTTTCATATTTCTTCATCTAGAACATCAAGTTTGTGAAGGAGGCTATTGTTTTCAATTTTCAGCAAGCTGGTTCATTATTGTTCTATCTTTTGAACAATTTTTTGAAGGATTTTCTCAAGGTTGCAGCAGTTGATTTTTATTTTGCATGTCAGAGAAAACTTCAAAATCTTCCATTCCTAATCTTCTTGGTCTATACCAAACCTTCTTCTGGACAAAACCCATATCACAGTTTTTGTAGAGAAACTTAAAGTGGTTGCTTTTTTAGTCAAAAGCCAAGGTTTTCAACATCTGATCAACTGGATTCATCCAAAATATGCTCATGAACAGTACCCAATTGCCATATTTTTCTGCTTTTTTCAAAGAAAATTAGGGTTTGCTGTTTTTTCAGTCTTCACTCCAAATTTTCAAAAACGGACGATCTGGGTTGACTTGTAACGGAATTCTAATCAAAACCCATATCTCAAAAAAATTTCCAAAATTTAATCCGTTTGACGAAGAAAAATCAGTAAGCTAAAATTAGAAAGTTTGCCAAAACTTGTCAAAACCTAGGCGTGTTCACAGTCAATCTTCAAGTTTTGCAGAATGGAGTACATTCCTACAAAGTTTAAGACCAAATCAACACTATACCATGATTTCATAGAAACAGCCGAGACTGACTTACACCATATCAAGCCAGTATTCAATCTATGTCCTTTGGAAGATGCAGGCAATGCCACCATCAGGCATCTTGGCCATTCAGGTCTTCTCGCAGCAGCATCCATACCTTTCTCAATACAGAGCTTAGAATTCATAATTGCTTGTATCAAGCATTATAATCCTGCCACAAGGGAAATCCAGTCAGCAGATGGAAGAATCATATGCAACCTAAAGCCACATGATTGATAAATGCTTCTCAATTCCACCATGGCCTGGAAGTGTTACCATCAACATAGAAGAATGTGAAAGGATATGGGAAGAGCACCAAGAAAAGTATAGCAAGAAGATTGCACACAGGTGGCTAAAAGAAAAACACAGTACATTGCCAAAGAACATCGAGAGAGGAGAGTTCAAGGATGAATTTGCTATAATAATCACCTTACTCAACCAAATTACTGGTCAAGCGGATGCAACAAAGTTTCAGCCTTGGATGTTCTACGTGATACCTCACATCATGAAGAAGACAGAGTTCTACGACTGGCCTACATTTATCAGTGATTGCCTTCATCATCAAATAACTGAATATTTCAATGGACATGCATTCCACATGATCTCCTACCTAGTCTACTTGGTTGCCTTTCAGGTAAGTTCAGAGGGTTAAACACAGAGGGTTCTTTAAATGTTCAACATGTCTACAATTACTACACTCAGTTGGAGTTCACTGTTGCATCACATCATTATAAAAGAGTGAATGAAGCATTCTTAATCTATATAGTGCGTGACCTGGACAACGAACTACATGTTCGCATTTCATCTATTGCCAGGGCAGCAATGTCAGAATGGGCAAATTGGTTTATTCAGTTTGCCACTTTCACTTACCTAAGGGTTTACGGCTATTTAGGTGCTCCTCTTATGTTACCAAGGTATCCATTAGATGAAGTCGTGTGTATGGAATTTCTCAAACAAGTATCAGATGTTCACACTCGCCTGCGCAACAAAAAGAGACCAGCCTTCAGCTTCCCTTTTGCTTTAGGTATTTACAAGTGCAGATCATCCGCAGATGCTAAAATAATGGGTAATGAGTTAGATAAACTTGGTCTCAAGCCTTTCGACGAGAGACGATCTTATGATCCCCATGGTGTCTATGCAACTCAACTTAGTCAGAACTATGCTCATGTGCACGCACTTGAAGACTTTTGAGCTAACTGCAGAGATGAGTACGAGGTGTGAAGGCGAAGTAATAGTAGGCTCACCCTTCATCAAATGAAAGATTGTTTATCCGAAGACATTGAAGGGTTATCAAATGATGACGGAGGTGTAATTCTCCCAGCCTATACTAGAAATCAGATTGAACACCAACCTCTTCCACAGGTTAACTAGGCTAACAGAGAATGCATTACAGTAGAAGAAAGGACACGACAAGTGGTAGAGTACAACAAGACTTTCTTGGTCCTCAAAAGGAAGGAGTCCATTCCAGTAGCAGAGCCGCCAAGGAAACATTCATCTCTTCCCTCTTCTTCAAGAGCTCAAACGAAGATGAAAGGAAAAGTTCAGTCTCAAGAGGTTGCAAAGGGTAGTAGGTCTACAAAAAGTGCAAAGAAGAGGTTGGACTACACGGGTATTGTCATACAGGAGCAGCCTACAGCTGAAATAGAAGTTCCTCAACATGAGCCCATGCCTCAAGAGGAAAAACAAGATGTACCTTTGATACAAGACCCTTTACCATCTCCTAGGTCTTCACCAATTCACATTGATTTGGAAAACGAGGAGATAGAGGCCGATGTTGTAGTTATTCCTCCCATGGACGCTAGTAGAGATACCACGTCTTGGCTTGAGAGCTCATTGGGGAGGACAAGAAGAAGGCCTTCGTATCAGGTGAATGTTGATAATCTCGACATATATCAGGAAGCACCCAAGAAGAAGGCCAAGAAACAAATACACTTTGAGAGGAATCCTGAGGGTGAAATGGTCATGGAGACAACTACGCCTCTTGAAGATAAAATCAGGGATGAGGTGGATGTTGATGATTTCATAATGGTCAAAGCAAATCTTGGTAAAGTACCCGACATACTAACATGAGTTTGTTTAATATGGTAACTAAAAATATTCAAGAAAGAGTGCAAAAGGATGGAGAAGACAAGGCAGCCCTCGAGGCTGAAAATCGTCAACTCTGGTTGTGTATATCTAATCTCGTCCATGGCACCTCACAAACAACACAGTTGCTGCCCCAAGTTTTAGAGACACCAGATGATCAATAGCAGTTAAGGCAGTTAGTTAATTGTGGAAAACAAACTCAAGAATGGATTGAAGAGTTCATTATAAGAGGAGAAGAGATTCTAGCACAAGTCTTCCAGCTGAGATACAAGGCTCATGACTTACGTCAAGGTATCCAGGATTTTGAGCAGTTGATAGCCGAGTTCAAGCCTATGCATGAAATCATAATTGCAGATTTAGAGATGGCTTATGGCTCTACAATGGCAAGAGAACACAAAAGACAAATCCTGGAGTGGAAAGAAGTCACTTTTTCAAAATTAATACATATATGAGAATATTTGAGGAGTTTGCAGTGTATAAGCAAAGAGTCATCGATACTCTTAAGTTCATCAGAGAATTTGTTGCAGCAATTCCTTGTCAGTATTGCCTTGAAGATGGTTCATACATTGGGCTTGACGTAGTCCAAGCAGAGTTTCAGAGTATCATGCATAGCAACGATGGCAGTGTTGGAAGAATGAAGATGATTTCCATGATGTCAGCGAAGTTTGAGAAAGCGGCCAATGAGAGCAAAGATTTCTTGAGATCTATTGTAGATGGTGAAGAAATCTTGGAAAAGCGGCATTTTGCTATTAATAGTATTGGCACTCCCACCAAAGATGAAGTTGCCCGCTTTTTAGCGGATGTGATCGAGATTTAAATCAACTTTCTTCTAGAAGCTTCTTCCATGCTTTCTTTCTATTCTTGTCTCAATTCTTATCCATTCTTTGAGGATAGAAAGAAAACAGTTGTAACAAGTTGGCACTTTCCATTTTTAGATGCTTTCTTAGGTGTTAGATGTTTATCTTTTCTAGGATTAGAAATAAAGTTTGCGAGTAGGCAAGCAGTAGTTGTAAAAGCAAGGAGATTTTAGGGTTCCCTACTCCTCTACTTAGTTATAAATAAGAGCAGTGTTTGCTCATTTTTCTTTAACCGTGCTTATGATAACAGAATCGCTGAGCTTATGCCTTCATGTTTGTTATTGATTTGTGTCAATTCACTTTGTGTAAAGAGCAAGTTTGCATGTCTCTTTAGCTGCAAATCCTTGTTTAGTGCATGTGTTATGTGTCAATTGTAATCTAGTTTTGATCGCATGTTGCAAGTATTTTGCTACAACTTGCTGTCCCAGAATTGTAATCTTTGTGCTCGAAGTGTGGGAAAATAAAGTCTTGAAGCTTGCTTTGTTGCCCTTGATATAAAGTCTCATATTTCCGTTATTGCGTAATACTTATATGATCTCCTTTTTCAGCTTGCATTGAAATTCAGTAGATGTATGTTGAGGAAAGTTTATTTAAGTGTCTTTGTCAGAAAATCAATCTCATCCATTTCTAAACTCTCTTGCTCTGCGTTTACTTGAGAGGATAGAAACGTTTTAGCATAAGTTAAGTTGTAGTTGTCAAGTTTCATTAAAGGGAAAACCTCAGCTACAACATCTAGAGTTCTATAACCTTCTGTTCTCGCAGCTAAACCAAAAAGATAGGCAAAATAAGTTTTAGTTTATTTTCTTTATGCAACTCAACAAAAGAGGGAGCTTCCCCTCCTAATTCAAAGAGCAGTTTTACTGCACATAGCTGTCCGTTTCCAAAACGCATTCCAGAGGTGCGATTTGAAACGCCAACACACTGCCCCAAATATTTTCTAAATCACTCTGAATATATCTAAATGTAAGCAGCAGAGTCTAAAACTGCTGCTAGATTTAACATTTTTTCTGGCTATAATATTGATTTGAATATGGTCTTTGAATTGCTACTATGTTTTCATTTTTCTATGTTTGAACTGACTCAGCATGATTAGTTTAATATCACATGGGTGTCGGCAAGGTTCACCAACTTTTTCAGTCTAGGGTACCTTAGCCCTATTTATCAGTAGAAAATAATATCAGTACATGACTCTGAGTCTTCAACTTAAGAAATGTTCTTTCCTGTTTCTCTTCCATGTGTGTTCATTCAAGGGTAGAAGCAATTTCAGCAGCAATCAGATGCCATACTCCAAAACTTTTGCATTCTTTTCCATTCTCAGATTCAGTGAGGTGTCAATCTTCTTTATGAAGTGAATTTAATCATTTTTCCTGCATGAGACCCTGACAGCTTTATACAGAGACGGCCACAACCCTCTTAGGTAAACATATCATTTTCATCAGCCACTTCTTCATTCACAATGGCAGCTGCTACTGTATACAAATGTCTGTGCATTTATCTTAAAGAAACCAATAGGATTTTCTCGGATAGTAAGTGTATGTTGTGAGAATACACATCATCTAGCTATTCTCCCACAGCTAAGTAATTTATATCGATGTCCCCCTCCTGCCAATAGTATAACTGCAGTGATCTGTAATCAATGATGACATCCTGCACAACAGTAGTAATTATGTCAACCATAACACAGTCACTTCAGTATTTTCCCTTCAACTGTATACCTCCAACAACTTGGTTCCGAAACCAACTGTGTGACTAACTGTAGAGCCACACACACATAGCAATCACACAAGGATACTCAGAATTCAGAATGATTCGGCTGGAGCACCATGAAGGGGTGACCACTACAATTTAAGTGTGCAGCCAATTCCACGTAAGCTACATTGTTCAGCTATAGGAAAACTATAATATTGACCTCTAAATGCAGAGCAGCCAACTTTCTGGCAAGAAAGATTGAGCAAGCACTTAAGGAGGGGGGCTGGGATTTCGCAACACTCCTCAAAAGATTTTAATGATACTTTTTGCCAAATGGCAGGGTTTCACAAGAATATTCTGTTTTCAAATTTTTTTTAAATGTATTGTCATAGTTTTAATACATATCCCCTGAGAAAATAATAGTGGAGCTCAAATCTCCTCTCTTCTATGAGACTGTAACCCTTCAAATTACTCCAAATTTAATTTTGCAGCACCTGCTAAGGAAGATTCTCGGGCCCCATCCTTGTGACCATTGTTTTACCAATAAAACTCAATTTTATTCTCAATTGTTGTGTTCCTGTGTATATATAGGGGCCAATGCATGGCTTTATACAACACTACATTCATGCATGTTGGTCATGTGTCACTCATGCAAATAATGTACACAAGATTAAGTTTTCCTAAAGATACATTTAAACCCTGCTTTTCAGAAACAAAATCAGCAAGATAAAGGTAATGGAAGATTTCATTTTTTATGAGATGATTAATTTGTCATGGACAATCCAATCAGTTGTACTCTTGATCACAAGATTGTTGCTACCTTCCAAGAAAATCATCAAGTAAGATAAACCACCAAGCTTCTAAAAGGATATGCTTCTCATGTTGACTCTTTTATAGAATTCACATATGATAAATAGGTTCTTAAATAGGATTTAGCCTTGGAAATGATTTATTTGTATGTTGATTGGAACAAATTGAAAAACTCTGCAGCATCTCTAAATCAAAAACTACTCCCTTTTGTTTTGTCTATCCCCCACCTTGGATTAAGCAAGCACATTCACATCCAACTGATCTATGTCAAAAAACTAGTTTATTGTGTCTGGTTTGGCAATACCCTAATGCCAAAGACAGTTAGAATCTAAACAAAAAAATTGCAACATTAGCTTTTGTGCAGTCACTTAAGGTATATACCTTGCTTAGAGATATGGACCCAGAGTCTTCAATCTTCTGATATGCATGATATATACTATCTGTTCAATCTTTTTCATGATTTGGAAAGACAGAAGTTATATCACATTTATAACTAGGCTTTAATATTCACCAGTTTCACAAGCATATTCAATTAAATAATCCTTTCCTCATACCTTGTGTCAAAAGGTTCATGTTCATATTCAAGTTTGGTGAAAAAATATTGCAACAAGCTCATCAACAGATAAAATTTAAAAATTCAAAAAAAAAATAGTGATTAAAATCAAATAATATATTTTTTATTATTATTTATATAAATATTAAATTAAAACTATAAATACTAAATACTAAATAAATATAAAAATATTAGAAGTTAAAAACTTATATTGAGGATGCTCGTGCACAAAGTACGTTTTAATATTGGTGAAGGCAATCAAATCTATAATTTTAATTGTTTGCTGCCCAAGTTAAAGTATTCATCTGTACTAAAAAGTGTGTCCTGTTATTCACGCATTGGGAAATAAGGATGTAAAAGATTTACAGAGTCGGAGTTGGAGTTGGACTGGTGGTTTTGATCTCTAATTAATTTCAAACAGACTCTACAAATGAATCTGCACCTTACACGTTTGAAGATTGAGCTCCTTATAATAAACGCCTGGCAGCCACAGAATAGACAAAATGAGCGGCCTAAACGGGATTTATTCAACACCAATGCTGTCCACCCATGAAGCAAAATATGGAGTCCAAAATACTAAAAGTTAATACAAACCCTTGATACCCCAGCCACCTGAGAAACCTCGAATGACTGCTGCGAATTGTAATTCTTTCTGTCACAAACCATGATCATGTACAAACAAACAATTAGCTTTAAGGATTTCAAACAATTTTTTTTGTTTTTCAAAGTTCACCTGATTTCGAAGTTTTGATTGAAATGTGGCAAATCCTGTGTGTCTCTGTGTGCGCTTGTGTGTGTGTGTGTGTCTATATATATATATGATTGAAATGCGGCAAAACCTGTGTGTAAGTACATGTATATGTGACTGAAATGTGGGGAACCCTGTGTGGGTCTGT
Organism: Sequoiadendron giganteum; assembly: GCA_007115665.2. Lineage (NCBI taxonomy): Eukaryota > Viridiplantae > Streptophyta > Pinopsida > Cupressales > Cupressaceae > Sequoiadendron > Sequoiadendron giganteum. The sequence continues at coordinate 505,062,691 of CM021108.1, read as the reverse complement.
GTGTGTGTGTGTGTGTGTGTCTCTGCGTGTATATCTGTAGGTACATGTATATGGATAGATAGATGTTGAACACTGTTATTATCTATGTAGAATATTAAGAAGTCATACAACATGGCCCATCCAAAGGAACAGCTAGTGACTGCTAACCACAGTAATAAATTGACCAGAAATAGATATCATTAGAAATCAACTGTAACTAACAATGTTTACAAATTAAACATCATTTAGCTATAGTTAAAATTTACTACTAATCACTATCAAAAACTGAGTTATTAACTATGGCTAATATTTGACTGTTAATGACCATTAAAAATTGACCATGCTTAGGTATTGTTAAAATTTGACTCTCACCTAGCACTACCAAAAATTGACCATGTTTAACTATGGGTAAACATAAACTATATTTGACCCAAACACCCTGCTTAAAAATGAGGCACAATTAACCAGACCATAAACACAATTATAAATTTCATCTTAAAATACTCCATCCAACCTTTTATCATGATTCTTCATTTGATTAAATATGTAATGTTGATTATTTTTCATGAATGAGTACCCCCTGTTGCATCCATGTAACAATAAACCTTTCTTAAATTTATTAAAAAAAGTGAACAGTCATACATAAATTTGTTAAAGAAGATTGAGATTGCTTACAGCAGTACAACGCATATTTGGAGAATACTGGAGAAGCCTTGACACGAGATCCACTGCCTCAAGTGGCAATTGTTTACGAAATACCTGAAAATACAAGTTTTCAAACAGCAGTTGTTCAATGTTTGTTATAAATTGAAGTGCCTTTTTGCAAATACACAAGGAGCTTAAAAACTTTATCATCTGTATTTCTCTTCATTTTTGACAAAATTTGAAAATACTACATTTTAAGGCAGTAATTTTGCATAAAGGGTCTAGAAATAAATCAAAAGTAGAAGCTGGAAATCCTTGCCCAGAACCTTGTGCCATGGATGTGTTTTGATCTGAGGGAATTTAAAATCCGTGCAATTTGGATTCATACATTTGATCTCTTCACGTGTTGGTGTCCCCAAAACCTAAATACAACCAGCATATTAATAATTTGGCACAAAAAATCAATCTCCAACAAAAACAAAAAGCATGCTTGCTATGTTACAGATTTCTGACCTTAATGATCTCCACCAACTGATCAATGCTGGTTTCTCCTGGAAACAAAGGCTGTCAACCACAAATTCCAGACAAAAACAATATGTGTGAATCTGTGATTACTGATTATACACCTGAATAAAGCTAATTTACGTGATTATACATGCAGAAAGTATCCATTTGTTAATGCTGTGCCTGAGGGTAAGTAGTTCCAAAAGAAGCCGGAACAAAATCTGAATAAAGATGTCAAACATTTACCAGAAAATAACAGCATAAACTCCAAGACAGAAAAATTAGTACATCTTGAATTAACAGTTGTTAAAAAACTCACTGCTGCAAGGAGTTTTTGGAACAATTTCAGGTTGGATCTAGTTTACTTATAATTGGTTCACTCTCTTGGCAAGGTCCTCTCTTGGGGGAGAAGCTTCCATGATTAAAGACAGCTGCAAATTTCTTTGCAAATCCATTTAAAAAGCTCCTATTTTTGGAACAATTTCAGGTTGAATATAGTTTACCTTTAATTGGTTCACTTTCTTGGCAAGGTCCTCTCTTGGGGGAGAACCTTGTATGATTAAAAACAGCTGTGAATTTCTTTGGAAATCCATTTAAAAAGCTGCTATTACTTGTTTGTGGAGGTCAACATGTAAAGAGAATTTTCAGGGCACTTCCTCAGTCAGTATAGTAAAATTGAAAGCATTCAAATAGGACTTGTCTTTGACAATTAAGCTTAAACTAGTACGTCTCCACAAAGATATTGATTTGTTGGCCTCTGGGGCTCAGGCCCAGATGCTAACTTTCCTTTCTTTCAGTATGATAAGATTTTCCCTGAAACCATATTATTCAACTTATACAAGTCTTCCAGCTTCAATTGATAATATGTGATGCACTTTCTTCAAACATAAGAAAGTGAAGTAACCTCATACTTGTCTTCTCATCCAGTTCTACATTTAATATAGCACACTAGAATCTACAAATAGGAATCATACATAAGGACCAAAGCATTTGTCAGTTCAGTGTTGATATTGAGAAAGTATGACTCATTGGTTGTTTCCCAGCTGGTAAGAGTTCCAAGAGCTCCAAGTTTCGGCCAAGCCTTCCAAAATCACTGACTAAGTAATGTCTTCATAATGGCTGTGCCTTCTTCCTCATTAAACTTCGATGCACAAATGTCACCTACATAAAACCTTCATTTTATTCAACTTCTATAGCATATTCAGCCCACTAAGAATTTTTTACCAATGAAATCCAGTGTACATATCACATTAGTTATCCTCCTGGTGACTTTTCTCCTACAAAGGTTTCATGTCTCTTTTGCTACATCATGATAAAACTTGCATTCTATCTATATATTATCCTGATCTTGATGATGCATAGCTTATTGTATAAACATTGACTGCATTACACGTTAGAACAGTTTGATCTGGGGGTTCCAGGGGATTTTGTCTATCGGTGACACACTTTGATTCCCATGGAAGTCTGGCTTTGACACAATATGCTAAAGGCTCCACACCATGAGAAAAGGCACAAATTGGAGATTTCCCTCCGTAGAACAATGTCAACTCATGAGAGCCCAGTGGAACCTATTCCTGTATAAGAAAAATTATTTTGTTTATATCTTCGGAAATGTTCACAGTATAAAATTTATAAAACTTATTGTTATTATATAGTCTGCACGGGAGCTGCCATAAATCTAGAAACACAAATGGGTGTTAATATGCTGACACAACAATATACATTCCCCAAGCAATGCCCTTGTGACAGCACATATAATACATACTCAGTCCTACAAAAATGATTAAGTTTCCACACAAAATAAACTTTTACTTGTCATTCTGCACATGAAAGGGTCCACATTGTGTGAATAAATACAACAATTATGTTATTAGTAGTGCTATCTACAGCTGCAAGAGTTGATCAAATTGTATGTTGTGCCTCCTAGATTCTAGAGAAACTATGTTTCTGAGGAGACGATCATTGATCAATTGGTGTGCACTTCAAGGATGACCAAAGAACATAGTTGTGTAACTTATTACACAACTTGTGTGATGTTGGATCATGAACAACATTGCCTAAAAGTATCACGTTTCAATATAAAGTTATCAAATCATTCATTTTAGATGCAAATAATGCCATAGACATGGTTACTTGACTACAGATTACCAAAGTCTATGAGACATGGCTCTTAGAAGTGGAAGAAGAAATGTGTTGGGAAAGTTTAAAGCAGAAAAACAGATAGACAGTAGCAAATAAAGCAAGACTGGCATGGCAAGAATGATTCTGAGGTTTTCGGTGAAGGGGATGATGTATGCTTTCAGAAAGTATATTGATAATTTTTTAAATGAACCAATCGGAGATAGATAGGAGGATGAGAAGAACCATGAGAAGCATATGATAAGATATTGGAGAGGATGAGAATATGTGGGCTTTCTAAGAGGAATTTTTCAAGACAATAGAATGAGAATTCTAAGGAGGAAGCCCACTAAAGGAGACACAGAATTGGATAGAGAAGACTACAAGTAGAAAGAAATCTTCAGATACATGCCAAAGTAGAAGAGGTGGAGATAACATGCGCAATATTCGAAGGAAGACAGTGGCAGATATAAATTATAATAGTGACCTCTCAATCCCAACTTGAGAAAATTCTAGGGAGAGTGAAGAAGCTACAATCCAAGAAATGAAGATCATTTCATGGAACATCAGGGGGTTGAATGTTCCAATTAAAATGAGATTTTTGAGAAGAATCATTTGTCATGAATCCCTTGATGTTGTTTTCTTACAAGAGACCATAGTAGCATTCCATTCACATCACATTGATAGGGCAAGTTAAAACTGTAAATGCAATTCAATTACTTAGGTTAGCAAATCAAAAAAACAATGGACTATAATACTATTAATAAATACAGAGAACATAACTACTTTTATAATTTTATTTCAAGTCAAATAAAGTGCCTAGAGATAAAAACAAACATAATCTATGAAAAATGAACTTGTTCAATGTTGCCAATTGCACCATTTTTTTGTGAATACTATCTCAAGCCTTGATTCTCAATGAGTTTGTTGGGTCTCAAAAACGCAGGTTTGAATCACGAGAGGTTGCCAAGCTCTCACAACGCTTTTGGCCAACTAACAAGGCCAACCAATATAGTTGAACCTTCTGCTCTTAAGGCTCTGTTAGACCAAGGCGGGTGTACCTAATGAATAATGCAGATTTAAAAGTGTTTCCTAGTTGATCAATCTATCCACAATGGCAAAGGGTAGTGAACAGATGAAAAACCACTACAACTAATTCTACTCCTACTGTATAAATGAAAGGTTTTTGAATGAATTGTTTGATATAAATTTGTATCTTTGGGTTGAGGCAGATCAGTGCCTTCTATCCACATGGTCAATGGAGTCAAAAATGATATGTTTTTCCTCTTATTGGCTTAACTCTAGTTGTTAGGCACTCTGAAAATTCTATGGCTGGCATAAAACTTCACTAAATCTATGACTTGCATAAACAGTGCTAGAATGTTTCTCTATCAGGTTCTACTTCAACAATCCAAAAGAAATCTTAAAACCACTGTGATTTATTAAGAGAATTTAATTCTAGCTTGCAGACGCCAATTAATCAAATCGCACAAAATGGAATATATTTTGATAAATCAAGGAATATGCTTGATATGTTGATTTAAATGATTTAAAAGACCTCAAGTTGGAGACAACCAAAATAAAGAATATAAATTTTATACACCACAACAACTGAACACCAGATAGAAAAATCACCAATTGAAAATATTTATCTCCATTGATTCTGCTTCAAGAAAATTTTGTACATTATTTCCATCCCAGTCCCTTTTTGGGAAAAATCTAATTCCTATAGTCTAACTCTTGCCTCTATTTCTACCCTCTTTACAACTAATTTTTCAATACATTTTATACAGAAAATTCCAAGAGTCACGACTCTTCATTTTACTGTTACAGCCGTTTGTTATTCCTGACAGAAAATAAAATATTTGATTAAGTTGCCTTATCGGCAAATCAAAAATTTAAAACTCTAGTTATGCTTTGATTTTACATTTTATATCCTTTCCCGCCTTTATTTCACTTTATCCGCTCCTTATATTTTATTTCCATGCGGCCTTTATTGTGTTTACCGCTATACTACGGTCGTTATCTTTCTACCCGGCGGTATGGAGATCTTAACTGTCAAGGTCTTCTCCCGACTGTTACCGCGCTACCGCGGTAGCCGTCTTGCTGCCTACCTTGACCTTCCACTGACAGTTTACCGCAGTCACCTTTCTCACTATGTGCGGTACCGCGGTGATTGTTTGCACTGCTGCTGCGCCGGTGACTTACCGCCCACCGCAATACCGTGGTCTATGTTTAGACCACGCGCGGTGGTGCGGTAAACATTTTGTGCCTAATCGTTTAGCCGCCGATTGTTTTTGCTGACCGCTATCACCGCCTTCTAACTGCTACCGCTCTACCGTGGCCCTCGAAATTACCCTCCGCGGTGCAGCGGTATGGGTTTCCTTGATTGCTCTTTACCGCTATACTGCGGGCTGGTTTGTGGGAAGCCACGGTTGGGCGGTGAATAAGATATGAAGTGATCACTAAGGGAGCGGTAGAGGTATAAAATGTATGAGCATTTTTGGAAAGGGGAGAAATGAATTGTAAAGGAAAAAGATAGGAAAATAATGAGAAATTAAATGGGGGTAAGGCGGTAAATGAAATATTATGAAAAGATAGGAAAGTAATGGATATAAATGAATAAACTCCTTCAGGGTATTGATGGAAAATTTAGGTTCAAAAGGGAAAATCATTCAAGTTTCTTTAATGAATTTTTGGGTTCTAACAAAGTCGATCAATGAATCTAGTGGAAGGGTATATGCCCTGATTGTTCTCATGCAAAATGTGGCTTTGAATATTTGATTTGCAATTGTTTCAGTCTACCTATGCTCTGTTATCTTCTGTATCTGTCTGAAAATGAGACCAAAACCTCTAGAAAAAGTATATATAAATTTTATTTTTTTTAAATCAGCTCACAAGTTTTGAAGTTTAACCCTAGATTTGACCTAAACTCAATGCAACATTTCACTTTGGCATGGAAACAAGGTGAATGCTTACTGCTCAGTAATCATTATTTCTCATGTATTTTTTGCTTTTTGGCTTCCATGCAAATGAATCAGGCCAGAGACCATGTTGGGGTTGGCCCTCTTAAAAGAAGATATTTTTACAATTTGGAATCAAATATATGTCATAGGGGTGGAAAATGATGGGGTAGAAATTGATGATCAATATGGACAGTCGATAGAGGGGTTTGACGATGCTCTGGAATTCAAATTTTGTGTCATGGGCCAAACTAGATTTTTTCTAAAAGTTGTATTAAGTATCAATGGTAGAGGAAGAATTATTATTTGAGCTTCGTTCTAACCAGCTTTTACAAACCAAGAGATGTAAGTCAACATAAAACTTGGAATCAACTAGAATCCTATAAATTTATGAATAGTGCAGATAAGAGGGGTAATCATAGGAGATTTTCACTCAAATCATGCTTCTTCAAAAAAGCCTGAAGGAAATCCATTTTAGTCTCAAGATAGTTGTGATTTTCATTTTTTTTCTTTCTCATTTGTGACCATGGAACATTGAACTCTCCTAAAGAAAGTTTACTTAAAATTAGTAGTATTCCATAGAGACACATCTCTGAAAATAGAATGGCACCCCAGATGTTCATCATATCTAGGAGACAGAGACAAAAAGTTGCCTTGCTGTCCCCCTCAAAAATCAGAAACCGTGGGACATCCTCAGGATTCAGGAATATTGCCAATTTTTCACATTTTTCCAAACACATGCTACCATCTCAGGACATCAGCAGAAATCCACAACAATAAGGGGACATCATGACATCCTCAGGATGTCCCCAACCTACTATAATGTTTTCTACAGATATGTGAATGTATCACACAAAGGTAAGCAGCCCCTCCTCCTTATTATGTTAATATGTACCCTTACCTATTTCTTACTATTGATAGAATTTCTTTGTGGTGTAAATGTGATAGCTTATCATTGATATCAGATATGCTACCGGTGGCTACTAGACACATGCTATAGAGGCGTCTTCTAATGCTACCATGTGATGAGCCCAACTAGCTCCAACTCAAACCCTGTAGTTTTCTGCTTATCTTTTTATGTTTTGATTGATTTTAAGAAGAATTCTAGACAGAAGTAGAAGGGGCGCCAAGCATAAAATGCAAATAATACTGAAATTCAAGAATTTATGGAGCAACTGCAATACTATTTGAGATCTGGAAATACATACAAAGAGATTGCATACAAGCAACGTACCCAGAAACCTCCAGAATAATTAAATAAGAAAGATCCGTGCATGCCAAGCAAGAAGTGCTGGAACTAACGAAATGCAACCCCGGGACCTCAGATCTGCTTTCTCCCACGTAGTAACTGGTGAAAAGATGCTGAGAAGGTGGGACGCCAATGATGGAGCAGAGAAACAGACAGAAAGAGAGGCGTTTTTGCCTCAAGGTTCACAGACCCTTTCTCTGTGAACATGCCTTTGCAAGGATTTGTACGCCTTCCTTCAAGTGATGGTACGGCCTCAGCCTCTGCAACAATCTGAAGCTAAGAGGAAGGTGAAAATGGCGATCCAAGTGTGAAACCCTTCCCTATAACTGAAAACTGGTAACTATGCACAAAGAAACTTAGATAAAGCACTAGTGAACTCCTGAATGAAGCTCCCTCAATAGTAATTATTCAATAGGTATCTCACAGCCTCACAATCACAGATTCAATGAAGAATTGACGCTCTCCAATGAAGAAAATACTGAAACCCTTGTCCTCAGACAAACAACCTTAGAGAAATTACAGAATGCAATGTCAAATGATCAATGATGATGTCCACTTGCATCCTTTTGCCTTATATCACCAAAAAGGCACGACTTTCAAGAAAGCATGACTTTAGCCATTTAAAATACATTTAAATGTATTTTAATTTATTTCAATAGTTGACCAATTTAATAACTTGGGCACACTTTTTCCGCTTTGGTGGAAATGCTCAAGTATAGAACATTTACCATAATGTTTACATATATAAGGATGGGAATGGATAGCCAAGTTAAGGGGTATATAAATTTGAACAAGACACAAGGAATATAGAAGGAAATGTAGAATAGGCATAATGGTTTTTGTTTATAATATGCTTTCGTTTTTTGTAGCTTAATTTTCAATTATATCTTGTATATGTATTTTTTGTAGCGAAGCCCCCACATTCCCAAAATCCATGAATTTTTGCCCTCCCCAGAAATGTAATTTTTGAATTTTTGTAACTTAATTTTCAAATATTATAGTCTCCCTGCCATCCCCAAAATCGTGAATTTTTTTTCAACCCATAGATATGTGTCCCCATCCCAAAATGTGGGAGAAATTTGAGGAAAGAAGTTATAGAAAATAGATTGAATTGATTCTTTGGAAGATCAAGTTGATTGGATAAGTCATAAGAATTATTTTGAAATTTGAGGTTATTGAAAGAGGACCCAAGCCACTTGCATGTTGAAACTATGGATTGAGGAGGATGACCCTCATTGTGATAGACCTTTCAAAGTTGAGATGATGTGATAGGATCACCCCAATTCTGACAGGATGAGAACAAAATGATGACAAAAGATCTTGAGAAAGCCTAGATCTGAAACAATCTGGCGTAAAGTTTGAAAGTGGTGAAACCCATACTACAAAGAGGTTTTTCAAAAATATCTTTGATTATAAGATTACCTTGCAAATTGAATGCAAGCTATCCAAGATCATATAAATGAGAAAAAGCTTTGGGTTGAAGAAGTGATGATGAAAGGTTTGGAGGAGATTTATAGAAGGGATGAGATTTTTTGGAAACAAAAGTCTAGGGCAACATGACTTTAGGGAATAGAAATAATGAAATAACACCAGATGAGCGAAAAGGATGCGAAAGCGAGCGAGTAGGCACGTGGTAGGCGTTACTGTGAAATTCACCGCCATTCCTTCTCGACTATCCCTGCATTTGCAACGAAGGCAAACAAAATAGCACTTGGGGGCTCCTCCAATGGAGCAGGACAGGATGGAACAAAAGTCTTCACAGAAGATCGGTTCGGCAAAAATCAAAACCCTAGAAGACGCACGGTTCCTCAGAAGCAAAATTGGGTGCCAAGAGGGCTTGGACGTAAAGGAACTCTCGGTCAAAGCAATCCCAGATCATTCCAAAGGGATGGGAGGACAAGGAAAGAACGCCTTCAGATCTCGCCTGAGAGAACGAAAGCAGGGCCCAAGAGAGCAGAAACCTGCAAAACATTTGTTATAAAATCTAAAACAATGGAGCCGGCCTGGAAACAATTGCAAAACCGCGCCTTCTTTGCCAAATGGTGTGGTGGTGGCTGCCCAGCGGGAAGAATCGTGGAATGGTGGCTAGGCATGTTTAGTGGCAGGGTTATTATCAGATCTCTAGAGTGCAGTTTCTTTATTGTTGTTTGCTCAGATGAGTTCGTGAAAAGAGAAATCCTTTATGGAAAACCGCTATTCTTTGAAGGAAACCCATTTTACCTCACGGACTGGGAAGCAAACTTTGATCCAAATAACCACAATTTCAGAACGGTGCCCAGATGGATCAAACTAAGGAACCTTCCATCTGAATACTGGAACATGGATGCCCTAAGCAAGATTGGGGAGGAATTGGGCTCATTCATAGGAGTGGATGAAGACTTCCTATCGGGCAGAATAGGTGCGGAGGCTAAGATATGCATTTCCCTTGACAAGGATTTAAAATTTCTTGATAATCTGGAAATAATAACGGCGAAAGGCAAATGGATTCAGAAAGGGGAGCTCATCACAGCCCAACCTGGGGGAAAATGTGAGTTGGGACCGGGCTTTAAGGCGCCTTGCTCAAGATTAAGGGATGAAGATTGGAGCAATTTTAAAAACCCTAATCAGGGTCCAAAACAGGGTACTGTAAATTTGAAATCTCAAGACACAACAATGACGAAAGGGAAGCGGGTAGAATCAATACCACCAGTTGTTGTGCCTTTCGAAGACTGCCCTAAAAAGAGGAAGTTGGATACCAGAGAACCCCAGGATAAACAAGATGTTCGGACAACAAATATGCCGCCAGAAGACAATCAGGAGAAAGCAGGAAAAGGCGGGGAGCTTATTAAGCTGTTGGAAGAAGCTACAGTCTTGCAAAGCGACATCAGATTGTAGTTGAAAGAAATATCGCAGGGAGAAGAATCTCCAGCATTCGTGGGCCAGGATATGGTTAACTTAGAAACTGTATTCCCAGGACAGGGGCAAAACCCTATTGATTTAAGCCTTGAGGGCGGGGAGATTCTGATGCATGCGACCAAGACTCCGTTTGATCCCAACGGCATGGGATGCCAAGCAACGATGGAAGAATGCAAGTTAAGCCAGAATGTTGAGGTGTGTTTGGAGATAGACTTTTCAAGTGCGTCCACAAGGGAGCCAAAAGATCAAAACAAAATTGAAGTTTCAGCTTATGCCCCCAGCACAGGAGCCAATAGTGAAAAGGTTGTCACACGAGAAGTGCAGAGTGAAGGAGGAGTAAAGGAGGCAAAGAAGAATGATCCTGATGTCTCAGATAAAGCTCAATGGCAGGAAAAAGCAGGAAATTACCTACAAGGGGAAGGGGTGGGCCCTGATGACATAAACGTAGAGGTTGAGGAACATTCAAAGGCAGACTTAATTTGTGATCTCCTTGGGATCTCAGGTGGGAACGAAAGAAGCCACAATGCCAGGGCAACTTCAATTATAGCCAAGGATGACAATAGGCTAGCTCATAGTCAAGCTCTCCTCCAAGAACTTTTGGAAGAAGGTGAGATAGAGGCCCAAGAAAATGAGCTTCTATTCACAAGGGACCAATCTGCTCTGGAGGAGCAGGCCAAGCTAGGTATCCAGCAAATCTTCTCAACCAAAATGAAACTTGATTATGGGAAGTGTTCAAGCAAGAAAGTCGGAAGGAAATCATTAAACGAGCTAAGGCTAATGGATGGTGAAGCTGAAGGGCAGCTTAAGATAACATCTCTATTGGAAGCAGGGAAGGGAGGCCCCCTTCCCAAGGAGCCATGATGCTCCTATCATGGAATGTTAAGGGCCTTGATGCCCCTAACAAAAGACGCCTGGTCAAGCGGAGGGTTGGCTTGACCAAGGCTGAAATAGTCTTAATCCAAGAAACAAAACTGGACAGAGATGAGGTGGAAACATTTGTTAAAAGCTTCAAAAATTGGAATGTGGAGGCAGTCCAATCGATTGGTGCTTCTGGTGGGCTGGCAATAGCTTGGAACACGGTTGTGGTGAACTTTGTGGTGCTTGGGGCAGGAAGTCATTGGATTGGTGGCATCGTCAAGAGTTTGACATCCAACATGCAGTTCCTATTGATCAACGTATACTGACCGATCTCCTGTCTCAACAAAAGAGTGCTTTGGGCTGAGCTCGATAACTTCATGGCAGTAAACGCATTCCCACATCAAATTATAGGTGGTGATTTTAATGCCATCCTTAGTAGCCAGGACAAGAAAGGGGGCTCTCTCAGGCCGGGGCAGTCACAAAAGGACTTTAGTGATTGGGTCACAAGAAATAACTTTATTGAGATCGAAACTGGTGGAAAGGCTTACACCTGGAACAATGGACGTCTTGGCTTCAGCAACATTGCGGAGAAGCTAGACAGATTTTTCTTTGGAGGTGACTTAACGACCTTTCCTTTCTCCATGGTCGGCTCCATTCTTCCTTGTTCTGGGTCAAATCATTATCCCATCAGACTTGACCTCTTCGGCAATGTGCAACCAGCAAAATCTCCTTTTAAATTTGAGAAGATGTGGACCAAGGATGAGAACTTTATGAGCTTGATACAATCTTGGTGGAATGAAGAGCAGTTTGAAGGGTCAAAGTTGTTTTGCTTTGTCTCAAAGTTAAAACATGTAAAGAGCAGATTGCTGATTTGGAATAAGGAACACTTCAAGAATATCTTTCAAACCAAAACCAGAATTGAGGAAGAGTTGAGTGTTCTCAACGAGGAAGTTATCAAAAATGGCATGACTCAGGAAAGCTTTCTTAAAGAGAAAGACTTGTTGGCAGACTATGAAGATGTGTTATCAAAAGAAGAAGTATTCTGGAAGCAAAAATCCCGAGAAAATTGGATTAGCGAAGGGGATAGGAACACGAAATACTTCCACAGCATCACAAAGCAACGGAGTGCCTTAAACAGAATTTCAAGTTTGGTGAAAGCTAACGGCCAGCGTATCGAGCACCCCAAGGAAATCAGGGAAGAGATAGTAAACTTTTATCAGGCTCTATTAAACAACCGGGAGGGCTCAAACCTCATGGCCCAACAAAATCTTCTGCAACATATTCCCCACATTATCAGCGAAGAGCAGAATAAGGCCCTCAATGCGAGAATCTCCCAAGCAGAAGTTGAATCAGCTCTTAAGCAACTCCACCCGGGTAAGGCTCCGGGACCAGACGGCTTCCCTGCTATTTTTTATCAAAAGTGCTGGCCAATCTTTGGTTCCAAATTAGCAGAAGCCCTTGAAGCAGCCAGAAATTCCGGGAGGTTACTCAGAGAAGTGAACAACACTTTCATCGTTCTTATTCCCAAAAAGGAGAAGGCCACGAAACTGGAGGACTTTAGGCCAATTTCCCTCTGCAATACCCTCTACAAGATTTTGTCTAAGGTACTAGCAAATAGACTTAAAACTTTGTTACCCAGCATCATCTCAGAAGAACAAACTGGTTTCGTCTCCGGGAGATCAATCCTAAACGGTGTCATCATAGCCCAAGAAGTTATTCATACTCTGCAGAATTCACATGAGGCGGGAATGTTGATCAAACTGGATGTCCGGAAAGCCTACGACAAGGTAGATTGGCGTTTTTTGTGCAAGATCTTGGCTGCCTTTGGTTTTAATAGACAATGGATCAATTGGATTTTTGAGTGCATTTCGGGTCCTAGGTTCTCCATCTTGATAAACGGCTCACCAGAAGGTTTTTTTGCTGCTTCAAGAGGGCTGAGGCAAGGAGACCCAATCTCCCCTTTCTTGTACATTTTAATGGCAGAAGCACTAGGAAGGGACCTCAAGAGCATCCACTCTACCAGGAGTCTAGATGGTTTAACAATCGCAAGAAACATTTGTGTCACTCAACAACAGTTCATCGACGACACCATGCTCTTTGGAGCCGCCAAGAAGAAAGAAGCCCGCCAATTTCTAAAAGTGCTCTCATTGTACACCAAGGCCTCGGGTCAAGAAATCAACCAAGCTAAATCAGAGGTATTCTTCCTTTCGACCCCCCCAAGAGTAGAAATGGAAATATTGAACATCTTGAAGTTCAAAAAAGGAACTCGGACTTGTTCCTATCTTGGTCTGCCTATTGATAAAGGGTTGAGAAACTCCAAATTATGGGACCCCCTGAGTGTCAGGATGGACAAAAGAATGAATTCTTGGAAAGGTCGTTGGCTCTCCTGGGCTGGGAGGTTAGTGATGTTGAAAACAGTTCTCTTCTTTGCCCATTTACCTGTTATCTTACCTTGCCCTTACAGCTGGCGCCAACTCAAATATTATTCAAAAGATGAGAAGATTCTTTTGGCAAGGATTGGCTAAAAAGGACAGAGTAGCTCTCATCTCTTGGGAAAAGCTATGCAAACCCAAAGAACATGGTGGGGTTGGTCTGACGGATCAAAGCTGGCAAAATAAAGCACTGGGCGCTAAATTGGTGTGGAGAATGCTTCATGAACCAGAACTTAAGTGGGCTAGGATTTTGCAATCAAAGTACCTTAACACCAATGATCCAACTGAGATTGTCAAGATTGTTAATCCTCCTAAGGGGTCGCGGGTGTGGAATTTTATGCTGAGTTGCAGACATGTTATTTCTAATCATGTGTCTTGGGATATCTATGGTGGGGAAACAGCTCTGTTCTGGGAGGATTCCTGGGGAGGTTACCCGAGCATTGACAGCAAAATTAAAATAGAGCAAACCAAGTCCTACCTTAAACAACACTGGGGCAGCACGGTAAGGGATTATGTGGTCTTCTTCCAGAATAATCCATCCCTTGGCTGGAAATGGAAAGATATGTCAGAGTTACAACTGCCAAGGGAAGACGTTGCCCTATTAACAGAGGTTATTAAGCAGAGAAAGCTAGCCTTCAGAAGTGGGGTAGACAAGCTTATTTGGGCAAGATCAAAGAATGGCCTCTATAATGCCAAGGACGGGTATAGCATCATTGCTGGGTTGGAAAATGCAGCTAAGTCTGACAGCCCTTATCATTTATTTTGGAACAAACATTGCGTACCCAAAGCTGGAGTCTTTGCCTGGGCTGCCACTCAGAAGAAAATCTTGACTGCAGAAAGGTTTAAAAAGTTGGGTTACGAGGGACCATCGTGGTGTGTGCTTTGCAAACAAGACGAAGAGAGTGTTGACCATCTGCTGCTCGGATGCTCCTACTCTCAACAGTGCTGGAGGTGGTTGTGTGCAAAATTGGGGTGGATAACGGCACTCCCAAATGACATTATGAGCCTCTTCAAGAGTTGGCCAAACAAACCATCGTCTGGCCTCGTTAGTAGTATTTGGAGCATCTATCCCTCCCTTCTTATCTGGGAGATCTGGAAGGAACGGAATAGGCAGATCTTTGACAACATGGCATTGGAAATTGATTCCTTTTTAAACAAGGTGGAGGCAGCAATAGTGGAAGTAGTGAACAACAGGATATGTACCTGTTCAACCCAGACGGACAAATTCACAGAGTGGGATGGGCAGATGCGGTTTAGGTGGCATGGGCTTCGCATCCCTCCTCACATCGGGAAAGGAGGGAAAGCCTCCCTCAATGACCGTAGAGAGGCAAAATGGCTACGTCCCTCCAAGGGCTGGTTCAAGTTGAACTTTGATGGGGCATCAAGGGGAAATCTTGGGCCCTCGAGTGCCGGGTGTGTTATCAAAATGTGGAACGGTGACTTCGTTGGTAGACTGGCCATTCCTCTGGATGAAGATACCAACAATGTTGCAGAATTTACTGCTCTAATCCATGGGCTTCTACTATGCAGGGATCTTGAGTTGGAAAATCTAGAGATCGAGGGTGATTCTACGCTAGTAGTTAACGCCATAAGAACCGGGACAATCCCTAAATGGAAATTGAAGGCAATGTTGGAGAGGGCGTTGGAGTTGTTGAAATACTTTGAGGCTTACACAATAAATCATACCTTCAGAGAAGCCAATAGTGAAGCGGATGGATTGGCGAACTGGGCTACGGATGGGAATGTTTTTGGTTCTATCGGACCTGGGTAGTTTGTGCTGGGGGGACGATGCTAATGGTGCTTGTTGTATTCTAGCCTCCCTCTTGATTCGATTGCATCTGTTCAAGTGATGCTAAAGCTGAACGATGTCTTCTTGTCCCCCTTTCAATGCGGCTTCTCTGTTCTAAGTTCATGGGTCCAGTACGCTAGTAATGCCTTTCTCTGCATTGCTGCTGGAAACATAATATTCGAAGCAGATTTGAGCACGGGGGTGTCTTTAAGTTGGGCATACATTCTTTGAGTAGAACAAGTTTGTGTGGAAGCACATTTTTGTCTTCACCCAAATTCAGTGTAGAAACTTGGCCTTTGAGGCACTGGTGGTTCGGACATTCAAGAAGGCTGAGATTTGGCAACGATTCAAAAAACGTTGCCTGGCCTTTTGATGTCCTTCTGTAAACTTTTTATTTTAATATTATATCTCTTCGCAGCTTTGCTGCGTGTTATCTATCAAAAAAAAAAAAAAAACATGACTTTAGGGAGATGGTAATAGAAAAACTATTTTTCTTCATCAAGCTACCATTGTACACAAACAAGGTAATAGGATATAAATATCAATTAGGAGAAATTGTGGCTGAAATTTGGTATAGAAGATTCTTGGTGGAAAGGGTTCTAGGACCTCCAAGAATAATGTCCTAGAAACTATGTTGCCCCAAGTTTCCGAGACAGGGATGAGGGGATGCATTTTGGAGTCCCCATTTTTTGGGCCATTTTTTGGGACAGCTATATAAAAAATTTGGGAAAATTTTAAATATTTATATGATCTATACATTATAGAACCTTAATACATAAAAATTTGTGTTAAATTGAGAGTTCACATGAGAGTTGAACAAATTAGTAAATGTCAAAACTTAATTTGTGTGTGTATGTGTGCAAAACATTTTAGAAATATATAGAGTTGCAAATACATTTGATATATCATATAATATTATATTTTATAATAATAATGACATTTGAAACATTGATAGCATGATATTTCATCATTGATCAATGATATTATGATAATCATAAAGATAATTGTCGAAGTTGTCAATTTTGGTCTCAACTCCTAGACCCCCTCATTGTATTCAAGTTTCTTATGTGACAGGAGATACCAATAACTAGTAGAAGTTGGGAGTGGAGACCCTAATAGGGTTGAGAGCCAGCCATCCCCTCTAATTTTTAGGGACGTCCCCAAGTTTCCAGGATGTCCCCTACATTTCAAGTTGGTACTAGAAATGGCAATATGATTTATGAGAGAGATAGATTCTTCACAAAGCTTTGTCTTCTACAATCTTGCTGCCACCTTTCCTAACCAATAGGACTCTAATATAAGAGGCATAAAATTTTAAGTGTTGCCTACACAAGCCGGTTCCAAACTGACTAGTTGCTATATGTTGCTTATTTCGTTAAGCATGAAAAGGTAAAATCATTAGGTTCTCACCATATACAAAATTACATTATATATGCTTATCACCTTCAGAATTTCATAACACTTGTTCAACATATTCAGAATACTCTTGTGATAAAAATTGAACCAAGTTCTTGATGTCTTAAAAATAAGAATAGAACACATTTAAAGCTGCATGCATATGGAATTTGTGCCGGAAGGGAACGACTGTGTTCTAGCTGATGGAGGGATCATAGGAAGCAATTTGATGAGTGTGATGTGCGTAAAGGATAGAGACAGCAACAAGGAAGGAGTCCACATGGCTCTAGGTAAATCTGCTAAGAAACAAATCTCAACTTTGGAGTGCCGACAGATATCAGATGATGTTCTCTTTCATTCCAAGCTTGAAATTCATGTGTTTTGAAAGCATCTACCCTTCCTAAAGAGGGGCAGAAATTATGAAAGGGTGAGCCTACCCTATCTAGCCCTTTTTGTCCCCTATTTGGAAGGTTCATTGGCATTTGGCCCAACATTGATGTTGTCAAAAAGTGGGCAAAAGGAAAATGGAAGCCCCTTGGCAATATAGAGGTTTCTGCAATTGCCAAAGGCATCTTCCTTATTTTCTTTCCAAATCCAGTACATTGTGTGAGGACCCTTGTGGAAGGTCCTTGGTTTTTGGGCAAACTTGGGTTCTTTCTACAAAAATGAAAGCCAAGTTTTGATCTAGACAAGATGAATATTAAAATGACTCCAATATGGGTCAAACTCTCAGGCCTTCCTCTGGAATATTGGGAAGAGAATATTTGGCCAGGTATTGCCAAATCCTTAGGCCACTTGGTCATGATTGACGTAGTCAAAATATCCAAAAAGGCTGTTTTTTTCCAAACTTTGTATCAATGTGGAGGTGGACAAGGTTCTACTATCATCTATTAAATTATCCTTCAAGTTTGGAGATTGGGTACAGCAGATAGTTTATGAAAATGCCCCCTTCTACAAATCTTTCCTTAAACTGGGTCACCTAGCAATGCTCTATCTATGGAAAATGACCAGCCAAGAGGTTTGAAAAAGGAAGGAAGAAAATGAGGTATACCCCTGCCTAAGGTTAGCACTTCTTAGGGAGATAAAGAACAGAAGAGGGATAAAGATACAAAAAAGGGAGTAGATGATGGAGAAAGTGAAAACAAAATTAAGAGCTCTCAAGAGGAGGTTTACCCTCCACATGAGAAGGTTATGACCCAAGTGGAAGAAACAAAGTATTCTCCAACTTCTATCCTAAAATCTCAAATCAAAGTGACTTCTCTACATAGAAAGGATGTCTCATAAGATGCCTCACCTAGCGTACAAATTGAGACTTTCAGCACCACAAATGCAGAAGAATCCAAAAGCTCCCAACAAGATCTAAATCTTATGATGGACAATATCCAAGGAGAGTTAGGTCAAACAGGAGCTTCTAGTGTTCCTTCTATGGATGAGGAATTTGTTCCTTGCTCCTTTTCTCTTGAGGAAGTAGCTAAGTCTTCTCCCGATACAACTTTCAAACAAATTATAGGTTCCTCCAGCAAAAAGATTAGAAAAACATCAAAGAAAAATGCAGATGCAGGTCAAGAATGGGAGAGGGGAAGACCCAAACGAGGGACTCCTAATCGAAGGTGTCAATGAAAGAAGTTGCAAATGGAAGTCAAGGCACAATTGAGCTCAAAAATTCTAGCAAACCTTGTAAATGAAGTTTATATCCTAGAACATCAAACAACTCAATGGCCCAAATAAAAAGCAAATAGCAAGGAATTTTAATTTGGGCCATAAGCCATCCATTCTCCTTCGTAGAGAATTCAAAATGTCATAATTTGGTTATGCTAATATAAAAAATAGATTTTGGGATAGTGTTGATTTTATAGGTGTCAATTCCAATGGCGCTTCAATGGGGTATCAAGACCCTTTGGGATCCCTTAGTGACCAAGGGGGAGACTATCTAGAGTAAAATCCACTTGGCTATCTAGCCCACAAATGTCTCTAATTCTACAACTAATAGGAGTAGACTCTGGCAAGAGATCTTTGAGTTGACTATCTAGAGTAAAATCCACTTGGCTATCTTGCCCACAAATGCCTCTAATTCTACAACTGATAGGAGTAGACTCTGGCAAGAGATCTTTGAGTTTAAAATGAAGCACAAAGATGAAAAAAGGATGCTTTCTAGAGACTTCAATACCCCTCTGACTCCTAGAGAAAAGAAAGGGGGAATCCCATATTTCTTTGACAACATGGAATATTTTGCCAACTTCATATCTAAATGTAGTCTTATGGATGTTGAGATAAGAGGTTCCAACTTCACGTGGTCAAACAGAAGAATGGGTGCAAATCTTATTCAAGTTAAGTTTGATAGACTCTTGGTCTCTACTAATTGGATGCTCACCCAAAACTGCTATCTTCCCTCTTTGCCACGAATTAGTTTTGACCACAACCATCTCCTTTTAAGCCTCAAAGCAGATATGAGGAAGGGTAGATGCCCCTTCAAGTTTGAGAACATGTGGCTCCTCCATCTAGATCAAAAGGAAAAGATCAATGAATGGTGGAAGATTGAGATCAAAGGGTTTGTAGTGTTCATAATATATAAAAAGCTAAAAAATGTCAAGGCTAACCTCAAGTGGAACAAAGAAACTCTTGGAAACATTTTTGCACAACAAAAGTTCATCAAGGAAGAGTTGGCAAGATTAGACAAGGAAATTCAGCTAAAAGAAATGGACCAAGACTATTACATAAACAAGAAAGATCTTTTGAGCTCTTACCACTCAACTATGAGTAAAGAGGAAGTTTTCTGGAGAAAAAGATCAAGAGCATTATGGTTCACTAAGGGTGATAGGAACACAAAGTTTTTTCACATTGCTACACTCTAAAATAGAAGAAACTATAGAATCAAGGAGATTTTTAGAGAGGAAGGTAGCAAAATAATGGATGGAAATGAGATGAGAGATGAAGCTACTAAGTACTTTAAATTGCTCCTTGCTGGCAAGAACATTGGTGATCCATGTATGGAGGATATTCTAAATGCTATCCCTTCTATCATCTTCCCTAGCAATAACAAAGAGATGTTGTGCCAAGTTACAAAGGAGCTTAAAGGGGTTGTCTTCTCTTTTAATGCTAGGAAAACTCTAGGCCTGGATGGTTTTCCTCCAGCCTTTTTTAGTAGTTTTGGGAGATCATTTACAAAGATGTGACTAATGTTGCTCAAGAATTCCAATACTACAATAAGATGTTAAGGGAATTAAATAATACTTTCCTTGTTATAATTCCCAA
Organism: Sequoiadendron giganteum; assembly: GCA_007115665.2. Lineage (NCBI taxonomy): Eukaryota > Viridiplantae > Streptophyta > Pinopsida > Cupressales > Cupressaceae > Sequoiadendron > Sequoiadendron giganteum. The sequence goes on along the minus strand of CM021108.1, from coordinate 505,042,612 downwards.
GAAGATGAGGCTACAAAGTTTAATAACTTGCAAACTATCAATCTTTGTAACATCCTTTATAAGATCTTAATAAAATTTTGGCTTTAAGAATTCAACCTCTTTTGTCTTCTATCATTTCATCTTGGCAAAGTGGGTTTGTCTTGGGTAGGCAAATCCTTGACTCTGTCATCACAATCCATGAAGTCATCCACTCAATGCATAAAAGTAAAAAGGTTGTTATGGTCCTCAAATTGGATATGAACAAGGCCTATGACAAAGTTTCTTAGTCCTTCCTAGGCAAAGTTCTAAAGAAATTTAGTTTTCAACAAAAAATTTGTGACCTCATCTTTTCTTGAATCTCTCCCCCTATGTTCTCCATCATTGTTAACAGCAATCCTATAGGCTAGTTTGCTAATGAATGGGGCTTAAGACAAGGGGGCCCCTTGTGCCCTTACCTATTTATCATTATGGCTAAGCCCTTAGGCAGAAGCATTTCCAAGGAACTTAAGAGGGGGTAGAATAAAAGGCTTCAAACATTCCTCCTTAGTTAATCATATATCGCCAACAACTTGCTGATAACATCATCTTGGGAGAAGCCTCAGCCATTAGGTGAAACAATTTAGGACACTTCTAAAAAAGTACAAGAACATCTCGAGGGAGTGAATTTACTTTGACAAGAGCATGATCTTGTTCCTAAACACACCTCTTGAGAGACAACAAAATTGCTAAAATCTTGGATTATCAATGAAGGAGCTACCATTTGTTTATCTTGGAATGCCTCTATTTAAAGGCAAAATGGTGCCAAGCGTGTGGAATTCCCTATTGGACAAGTCCCAAAGAAATTCGATTGGTGCCAAGTGGTATGGAGGATAAATAGAGAATCGTGCTTGTTTCCTGGAATAGGGTGTGCCAACCTAGACTCCTAGGTGGTCTTGGCTTGAGAAAGATTAGACCCCTAAATATCAACCTTCTAGCTAAAATAGGGAGTTGACTGCTAAAAGGTGAGTTCAATTAATTGAGATTATCAAGTCAAGTACTTATTTGATAGAGAATTGTATGATTTCCTCTCTCATGATTTGCTCCTACCAGGTTAAGGGAGTTGGCTCGTCCTGGCATCACTAGGTTTGCCACAAATTTTATCACATTACAATCCTTGATTCGGTCAAAGGCATCTTTGAGGCGCATGTTTGTTGGTGAGGAGTGGTCTTCCTCATCCTATGCTACGACCACTGTAGGGATTGATGTGACTAATTGCATTTTTGATGAGCCAAGGTTTTGGCCACCAGCGGAGGAGATTGTGAAGGTAAATTTTAATTCTTCATTATGTTTAATTTTTATTCATATTTTACTTTTATTTGTTTATTTTCGTTCACACTTAAGTTAATGTTTCACAATGTTTGCACTTTGCAGTTTATCGAGCCCTTGCTAGTTCTCCTACGAGTTGCTAATGGGGAGAAGCCCGCAATGGGCTACATATATGAGGGCATGGATAGGGCCAAAGAGGCCATTAGATCCGTCTATGGTGGAGTTGAGGAGAAGTATCGTCCCATTTGGGAGATCATTGATAGGAGATGGCACCACCAGCTTCATAGGCCCCTCCATGCAGCCACATGTTTCCTAAATCCGGCCTCCAATTCAGCCATGATTTCATGCAGATAAAGAGATTCTTAGTGGGCTCTACTCGACGATAGAGCGGATGTTTCCTGCTATTACTACACAGATAGTGCACGAGATAGATGCCTTCACTAAAGCACAAGGAGACCTCTTTGCACATCAATTGTGCAAAGAGAGTAGGACGGCATTACAGCCAAGTCAAAATATATTTAAGGGCATAATTTTCATCTTTTTATATTATAATTTATTATTAAATGTTGAACTTGAAACTTAAAATTAAAATTGGAAATGCGATTGATTTTGTTTCTTTTTCTCATCTCAAATAGATGGTGGCATATGTTTGGTTCTGATACACAGAACCTTCAAAAGGTTACCATTCATATATTGATCCAACCATGCAGTTCATCTAGTTGTGAGCGCAATTGGAGTATGTTTGAGCACATACACTCCAAGAAGCGCAATAGACTATCAGTGGAGAGGATGAACAATTTGGTATATGTTCATTACAACCTTCGGCTCAAATACAGGAATATTTTTTACTAGGACTCCACCCCAATCAGGCTAGAAGAGGTTGATCCATAGTCTGAGTGGATCACTGAGGCTACAGATGTAGTCTTTAGTGACGAGGACCTTGATTGGGTGGACCAAGCAGATAGAGAGGTTGAGGTTGTAGCCATGGTTGAGGAGGAGGCTAGAGCACGAGGAGACACAGTTGTTGTTGGTGAGAGTGGCATGGAGACACAGGTAGAGACTATGGCTGCAACTGCTACATCATCTAAGACCCTTAGACACCTTTGTAGGAAGGATGCTGGCTCCACTATGCCATAGACTTGTAGCTATTCTTTTGATATTTCATATTTGTATGGAACATTTGATGTCATGGATTTCATATTCCATGAGTTTTGTATACATTTGACTATACTTATATATCTTAGTGTGCTATTTCCTTCAACAGCACAGCTACAATTTGTGTACTTTATACTTATGTGATCAATGTATACTTGTGTATGTGATCAAATTTTCTTCTATTTAATGATGTTATTGTGTCTTTAAGGTTTATTCAATAAAGGGTGTTGGAAACAAGTTTAAAATCCTTAAAAATCTCTAAATTTCTAGGATTTTTTCATTTTGTCCAGTCTGCGCTGAGTTCGGGTGTCGAGTCCCGAGTCCCAAGCCGAGTCACCCTAGCCGAGTTTGAGCCGAGTCCGAGTCTCGTAACTATGGTTTACAGTCAATAGTTAAGTTTTTCATAATGCAATTCTCTCAAGTTGAATACAAGACCAAAACGGTCTTACTCCATGATTTTCTAAAAATAGTTGACACCGATTTGCATCAGGCACACACAAAGGTCAACTTAGAAAAGTTGGAAGGCATAGACCAATGCACACTTCAAAATATCGAGCAATCCAGATTGCTTGAGGCAATGTCATTCCCCATCTCAGCACAAAGCACAGAGTTCGTAATCTCTTGTGTAAAGCATTATAACCCTGTTACAAGTGAGATTAGATCAATAGATGGGCAAGTAGTATGTAGTCTCAAGCCAAAAGACATCGAGAAGTGCTTCGCTATTCCACCCTATGCGAACAATTTGGTCGTATCTATGGAGGAGTGTGAAAAGGCATTCCATACATCAAAAGACAAATGTCAAAAAAGAATGGCAAAGAGATGGCTTAAAGAGAAAAGAAGCAACTTGCCAAAGAATGTAGGGCATGAAGAATTCAGAGATGACTACACAGTAATGATCACTCTACTCAATTGTGTTAGTGTTACCGGTCAAGAAGAAGCAAACAAATTCCAGTCATGGATGTACTACATCATCACTCAAATTGTCAACAACAAAGAACACTATGACTGGCCTATCGTGATCAGTGATACTCTCCACCACCAAATGACCAGTTTCTTAGAGGCTCGCGAATTCCACATGTATTCATACCTCGTATATCTAATAGCCTTGCAAGGCCAGTTTAGAGTGTTGAACACTATAGGAACTTTAGATGTGCAGAAGGTTCACGAGCATTTCTCGCAGGTTGAGTTCACAATCAGAAAGACACTTCAAGCGAGTAAATGATCAGTTCCTGATGCACATAGTGAGAAATCTTAATCATGAGTTACATGTGCGCGTTTCACCAGAGGCCAAATTGGCAATGGTAGATTGGGTGGATTGGTTCATCCAATTCCCTACTTTTACCTACATCCGCGTGTATGGATACTCAGGTCATCTAGCCATGCTTCCCCGTTATCCATCGGATAAAGTGGTATTCATGGAAATCCTACAACAGCTGCACGAAGTCCATTTTCTTTTACGTATCAAACGCAAGACAACTGCTAATTTTCCTTTCTAAATGGGACTTTACAGGTGCAGATCAATAGCCGACACCAAGGCTATGAGCCATGAGATGACGAGACTTAAACTTAAGTATCTCATCGAAAGATGCTCATACAATCCCTGGGGTCACTATTTAGCACGCCTTGGCCAACATTCTTCACACAAACCTTTCGTGGAGTACTACTGGTTCAATTGTGAAGACGAGTTTGAAGTACTAAGGCGCAACTACAGCAGGTTCACACTTCCACAAATTGTTGACTTCTTGTTAGAGGATGTGGAAGGGTTATCAAATCATGATGGGGAAGTCACACCTCCCACATTCTTCATAGATCAAGTTGACTAGCAGCAGCTTCGAGCCGTGGATTGGTACACCAAGGAAAGTACATCCATTGAGGAAAGAACGAGCAAAGTTGTTAGGAATAGATAGCTTTTTCTAGACACCAAGAGAACACAGAAGGTAGTCATTCCCAACACAAAGCCGCCACCGGTTACTACTACACTACCTTCCACATCAAGATCAAGACCCAGACAAAAGGCATGGAAAAACCCTCCTAGAGGAAGCAGAATGTGAGGGAGTACAAAGGGAAAAATGTCAATTCATGATATAAATCAGCAAGAGCAACACATGTGGAGACAGCCGCAAACACAGCTGAAATAGTGTTGGAAACGGAAACAGTTACAGCTGAGACCGTGTCGGAGATGGAAGTAGAGCCTCTTATTCAGCCGCCACCGCAACAGTCGCCAATCCATATTGACTTAGAGTCGGATTCACCACCACCCGACATTGCAACACAATCTCACTCGTTAGGAGTTCGCGGGACTAGCATCCATCCTTCCAATGAGGTTAGTTGAGACTCGTTTTGGCTTGAGAATCTCCTGGGTAGGAAGAGGAGGAAGTCGTCCTACCAACTGGACTTCTCAGAATTTGACCATGTCTATCAAGACACGTCAGAGAAGAAGCTTAAAAAGCAAGTCCTTGTGGGAAAGAACGCTAACAATGAGATTGTCATTAAGACCGCCGCACCGCCTGAAGATAGAAATGCAGATGAAGTAGAGGTTGATGACTTCACCTTATTGAAAGTCAACCTTGGCAAGAGCACACGTCAGATTGAGGTGGATCTCTTTGAGGTTGCGTCAGTGAGCATCAAAGAAAGAGTGGTGAAGGACAGTGAAAACAAAGCAAACCTAAAGGCTGAAAACCAGCAACTGCGACAGTATATCTCCAACTTGATGCATGGTACCTCAAACATCACTGCCTTGCTTCCGCAAATGTTGGAGCTACCCGCAGAACAAAATCAGTTAAGTGAGTTGATTCTATATGGGAAGCACTTGAGAGATCAAGTGGAAGAGTTCGTCGTCAGGGGTCAATATATACTTGCAGAGTTGTACCGGCTAAGGTACAGAGCCCATGACCTTCGCACAGAGATCCAAGAATCAAAGCAAGGCATAGCAGAGAGCAAGTCTCGAGATGAGATCACCATCTCAAACTTGCAGATGGCGTAAAATTCAGTTACTACGGAAGAGAACAAGCAGCATCTCTACACTTGGAAAGAACAGCTTGCATACAAAGTGAAAGCTTATGATACAAACTCTGTGGAATTGATTGAGTACAGACAAATCGTGGCAAGTGTTATCAAGTTCGTGAGAACATTGGTAACATATATCCCTTGCCAATACCAACATGAAGGTGATGCATATGTTGAGCTAGCTGAAGTACAAACATAGTTTCAGGACCTCATACGTAGCAGTTTTTGCGATGACCCTACTAACTGCAGGTTAAGTCAGATTGCAGCCATGTCAACAAGGCTTGATGACGCAGTTGCGAAGAAGATTGAATACCAGAAGCAAATTGCGAGTGGCGAGGAGATGTTGTGAAGACATGTCATCATCCTGCGAAGTATCAATTGTCCAAAGGCAGAGACAGTCAACGACCGGTTAGAGGAAATGATGACTCGAGTTGATGAGGTGTAACTATCAGTTAGGATGTCCTACCCCTCCATGATAGCATTTATGATACAAGAGTTAACTTGATGCCTTTTTCCAAGTTAACTTGCTATCCCACTAATTGTGCATGTCTATTTTTGGAGGCACTTTTGTACATTGGAGTTCTCTTTTAGTTTAGAATCTGTTAACTAAAGTAGACTTTCCTGTTAACTATTAGGTTACCTACTTTTAGACATAGGAATAAATCTTGCAGATTGGCAAGAACTCATTGTTAACTCAAGGAGACTTTAGGGTTGCCTACTCCTTTGAGTTTCTATAAATAAGAGCAATCTTTGCATATTATTTTTCAATGTTCCATGGGGATGCGTCCCCCCCAAAAAACCTCGCATTTCCTAGACGGGGACGTCTCGAAGACTTGGGGACTTTGGGGAGACATCCCCCCACTAGCCCACCACCAGCGCCACCATCCCACCACCAGTTTCGTTGTCTCCAAGATGCTGCTAGGTCTTCAAGGATGTTGGGGTGTCCTCAAGACGTCTAGGGGACTCCTAGTTGTCTCCAAAATGTATAATTCTTATACTTATAAATCTTTTTATGACTATTTTTTCAAGTACTATATGTATTTCAACACCCTGTTGCCCCCTGTCGCCGTCCCCCCGCCATCCCCAAACTTAGACCCCTCATCCCCGCATCTCCGAAACGCGTCCCCTGTCGTCCCCCCATCCCTGTCCCTGAAACCCCGTGAAACACTGTTATTTTTTAACTTTACTTCACAGTAGCAAAACGCTGAGTTGTTTGCTTGAAACTTTGTTCGCTTAGTATATGTTCTTGAATCGTATTTGTTATAGCTAAATGCTGAGCTTTGCTTGCGTTCTTGTTATTCATATAGGTGTGTTCAATATATTTTCCTGTGTTATTGGTTGATCGCTTGTTGTGTGATTGTTCTCATTCATGCAATTTGTTGTCCCAAAGTGTAATCTTTGATCGAAGTTGAGATAATAAATCAGGAAAGCCACATGCCTTTGATCCAAAATTCTCAAGATATTACATGTATGTTGTTTTAAATAATATTTCTTTCAATCTACACTTCAGAAAGAACACCTCACCTCCTTGGGAATTTAGAGA